>JAODAL010037418.1:0-40402 GCA_025379985.1 Phyllomedusa bahiana
TTGCAGCCCTTTGATATAGTTTTTTTAGTTTGATTGGGAGAGTCACCTAGATAAAGTCTAAGCTCTCCTGGACCCATTAAGGAAGGCTGGTATGCCTGGTATCGGTGAGGTAAACCATTTTAATGTATGTCTAGCAGACATTAGGTGACCGTTATTATAACTGCTAGTAGTTTGTGCCACGACTGGGTTATTACCAAAACGGGCAAAGAGCTGGGTGGGATGGCGCTCTCACATTTTCAGGTCAAGGCTTGGTTTATTGTCTATATTAGCCTGGTATGTCAGGTGAGCTGGGGTGTGTTGCCAGTCTCACTTGCAAGTTTTTCTGTTGTAAGTAGGAGCTGTGTTTGTATGTCCTGAGGCAAACAGGAGAGACTTTCCGGAAGTGATGCTGTTTCTTAAAGATAGCAGGACAGGTGTGGGAAACAGGACTTATCATACTTCATCCTATACGCTTTGGCTCTGCTATAGACTCTGAATATGTAGGTTCCAGCTGAAGCAAGCCTTATGTAGTGTTTGGTTTTTCTTTTGTGTTTATCGTGTGGAAAAATAAAGAAGCACCTTATCTAAATTTACACATAGCATGTTGCTAGTTTCATCTGTATCAATTTTGAGACTAATTTCCTATAGTAATCAATAGATAATTGACAAAAATCTGTATCTTTACATTCAATCAACAAGGACACAAAGTCAATTAAATAGAATTTATGAGAAGGAAAGGTGCATGGTGATTGGTTAACAGGGGCTAAGTAGTAATTTTAGTTACATTTGGGAAGAGGGTCAGGTGGAAAGAAAATATAGCCCTTCTGTAATATTTTATTTTCTGCTGTCAACAAAATTAATTTTAGTGTATTGCTAATTACAGTACAGTGTATTCAAATTTATTGCCCTCTTCTAACATGGTTAGCCTTCCTATCCTGATAAAGTAAACTAGTAACAAAACTGATCTTATAGTTTCCTGTGGAAACCGATTTTGTGTTTAAAAGTTTAAAAAGTATTTAAAACGTTTTGCATCTACAAAGTGATTGACTTTATCATCAGGTACAGTATGTCTTGTTTAGGCATAACACAAACTGATGTTTGAAGGCAGCACCTTATTGAGATGGTACCCTTGATAAAATAGCAAAAAAGACCTTTCTGTTGATAGAGATATATACTGTAAAGAGATTTTTATAACATTGTCAAAGCCTTTTCAAATAGATTTTGATTGCCTGGCAGTGTTACTGTATGTACCCAAATGAGGACAATATGGACATTACAACAACGATTAGTGACAGATAAGGTATAATGGTTAAGTAAATCAGGTGTTGTATTAACTTTGCCACCTTGACAATAATGTGTTTGTATTTTCTTGCAAGCTAGTGCAGTGAGAGAAAGCATGAGAGTGTGTAAGCGTATTGTTGACTCATTTGGTTAATTAACCAGGGTAGTAAGTGACTTTTACCTTTTTCTCAGACATAAAAAACAGCATGAGATAAGACAACCCCTTCAATACTACTCTGGACACATTTTGATTTATAAGCTCAAGCACAGCAACATTTAAAGCTATTTACATGCTTTTTTGTAGTGATTTTATACTTGCCAACCCACTTATTTTCATCCTTCTTTCTCTCTGTTTGATTAATTTCAATGTGTGATATGGGAGAGGGGGGGGGGGGGGGAATAATAGCTCTGCATGACTGCTTGCCTGGTAAGTAAAAACGTTAATTCACATTGGTCTAAAGTGCTCTGAAAATCAGGGGTCTCATGTTTGAAAACTGTCTAGGTCTAAGACTTTCTTTGTTGCCGAGTGTAACTAATCAGAGCTCACCTTTCATTTTACCAGAGCACTATATGTAATAAAATGGGAGATCTGATTGGTTGCTATGGACAACAAAGAAAGTCTTACACCTAGACAGGTTTTATACATGAAGCCCAGGCCTTTTACTGTACTTCATTTATAAGTTTTTATCTAATCTTCAACAATGGCAGAGCAAGAAAACTGATAAGGTACCAAATTCAAGGAGTTTTCCCATCACAATGATTACCTTTAAACAAGTAGGCAAATAAACACCATTACTAAATGTATTGCTCTTTTGATTTTTATTTGTTTTGGCGATGGAGTAGATTTTAACTTCATCTTATGTATGCAAGTTTCTATAGGTTAACCGAACACCTCTCTCTGCTCTCATTGGTCTAGCAGTCTTGTTGACCATGGGGGACATCACTCACTGCTATTTTCCTATCCCCAGTACCAGAGCTTGCTTATATATACTTCTGACAATCTTTAGCCCTTTTGAGCTCTCTTGCCTTGTCCACTACAGTTAACAAAGCTCCAGCAGTTATCTCACTGTAACAGGCTCAGGTAGGAATAGCTATATATAGAGTTATATGTCAGTCACTACTGTAGACCTGCCCATAGCCTAACCAAGACGTGTTAGTCTGAAGCTGGCTGAGGCTCTGTGAAACAACATGAGAACATCTCTTTACATATCATCTTTCACTTCAGAATGGCTCCAAACAAAAGTTAAATTCTTGAGCAACACTGCTGGTACCAATAAGAAAACCAAAAGCTCAATGAATGAGTAGCATTACTTGATCTCTACTGCACAGATTTGCCCTGTAAAGATAAACAAGTCTCAGTGCCGGACAGAGGCCAGAAAACTGAGCATGATCAGAGACTGGGAAATAGAGAGAGGACAACAGAGCAGTGCTTTAATGTACCTATGGATGAGTCTAAAAGCAATTTAGATGAAAGCTTAGTACTCTTGGAAGCTTACTATCAAGTATACTCAGCCTCTGAAAGGTATTGCCTAATTTCTGTACTCTTCTATTGCTTTCTATTTGCTGCACGATAACCCACTTTATATTTATTTATCTATTCACTGGCAGGGCAGACAGCAAACTACCAGATTTGAGCATTAAATGTTCTGAAACTGCTGAATCTTACAGAATAAGGGGCACATCACTGGAAACAGCCTATTACTAGCTTGTGCTCCCTCAGCAAAGGTGGCATAACATAAGTGACAGGTTCCATTTAACCGCTTAACGACCTTGGGCGTATCCATACAATAACTAAGAGAGAGACGCAGGAGGAGATCGCGCCTCCTGCGTCTCTGGTCGGCCCGGCAGCAGCGCGGAGTCGGGCGATCCGTGCGGCCCCTGCCTCCTTACAGAAAACCACGGAAGGCAGGAATGCCTTCCGGGTTGTCTGTGAACGTCAGGGACCCCCGGCCGTGCCCTGTGGGCATGACCCGGGCTTCGTGGACTGACAGTTGTCATAGGAACCAGTCATAGCAACAAGCTATGCACTGATTCCTATTGAATGAGGAGATTAAAGATCTCTCATTAAAATTTCCCCTATGGGGAGAAAAGTAAAATAAAAATGTGGAAAAAGTGAAAAAAAAAAAAGTAAAAAAAGTGAAAACAAGTAAAAACACAAACAGGGAAAAATAAAAAAAATACGTAACCGCCCTTTTCCCTTTACAAAGGCCAATCGCCCCAAAAAAGATCAAAAAAAAATTTAAAGAAACCCATTTTTGGGTTTATCGCCGCGTGGTAATGCCCTGCCCTATAATCTGTCATGTTAAATTAAAACCCTTTACGGTGAACGCCCTAAAAAAAAAAAAAAAAAACAACAATCACAGAATTAAGATTATTGTTCATCCCGCAGCACATAAAAAGGGAATAAAAAACGATCAAAAACTCCTATAAACCCCAAAAGGGTTGTACCAATTTAAAATGTCATTTTCATCCGCAAAAAAAAAGTCCTTTAAACAGCTCGTATAGGGAAAAATAAAAAAAATGTATAGCTCTCAGAAGATAGCGATGCATAAATTTATTGTTTTACACACTAAAAACACTTTTCTTTTTTTTTAAAGTTGCTTCAACATAAAAAAAACTATATAAATGGGATATCGCCATAATCGTAGCGACCCAAAGAGTAAAGCTAACTTATCATGGATACTGCACGGTGAGCCCTGTTAAAATTAAAAATAAAAAAACACTACTAGGATTGCAGTATTTTCTTCACCCTGGCCTCCAAAAAAAATGGATTAAAAGCAAATCAAAAAGCCTTGTACCCACCAAAAAATGTACTATAATAAAACGTCAACTCCTCTGCAAAAAACAAGTCCCTACACAGCCCCCAAGCACAGAAAAATTTAAAAGTTATGGCTCTCAAACTATGGGGATGCAAAAAGTATTTTCCTGTTGAAAAAAAAAGTGTTTTTATTGTATAAAAGCATTTAAAAACATAAAAAATATACAATTGGGTATCGGTGTATTCGTTTTGGGCCCCGGCTGAGTAAAGCTACGATGTCATATATACCGTACAGTGACCGCTTTTAAAAAATAAAAATAAAAACACTATCAGATTGCTGTATTTTGTTAAAAAACATCTCACAAAAAACCTTAATAAAAAGTGAACATAGCATTCATATGCACCACATAATGGTACCAATTAAAAACGTCAACTCATCTCGCAAAAAACAAGTCCCTACACAGCTCCAAGCACAGCAAAATAAAAAAGTTATGGCTGTCAGAATAGGACAACATAAAAACGCAATTTTTTATAGACGTATTTCTACTGTGTAAAAGTAATAAAACAGAAAAAAACACTATATAAAATCTATATCATTGTAAGTGTAAACCACCCCCCTAGTAAAAGTTATCACATCATTTACACTGCACGGCGAATGCTGTAAAATGAAACTCAAAAACAATGACTGAACTGCGTTTTTCCCCCCCATTTTCATTGCCCAATGCTTTAAAAAAAAAATATGGGAACACCTGTGCATCCAAAATGCACATACACCCCTAGATGAGATCCCTGAAGGGTTTGAATCCAAATGGGGCGATTCTGGAATGTTTTGCCTGTTCTGCTACTTTGGGGGGGTTTTTTAAATTGCGACAAAGGCCCCACCAAATTGCGTTCCAAAAAGCCAAAAAAAGCTCTCCCTACCCTTATACGCCCTGCCATTTGCGCCCACACAGCAGTTTACACCCAATGTAGGTATTTGCCAAACTTGGAAGAAATTGCTTATCAAAGTTTTATGGTTCTTTTTTCCAGGATTCCTTGTATAGTGAAACATTTTTGCTATAAATTGCAGAATTATTGGAAAATTTTTTTTTTTTTACTTTTCATAGCCTTATGCTAAAAAAAAATTGTTTAATCAACTGTGGGGTCTTATACCTTTAATGACAACTGGATATTATTTCTTAAGGGGTTTTTGTAGTTTCCAATATTGTGTCTATTTAGGGGTGTTTTTTTAAGTTTTAGTCCCTTAGGGTGTCCCAAAAAATGGGAAATGGCGCCTAAATAAAATCGTATTTTAAAGGAGACCTCAGAGTCCCGGGAGGTGCTCCTCCTAAATTTGGGGCTTTTTGGTTTTGAGGGGCCCAAATACTGCACTAGGGCCCACATATGGGATATCTTCTAAAAACGGCAGACCTGGGGGGGAATTGATTTTTAAAATTGCATTTACCTAGTCAACATTTACGGTTTTTTTTTCCAGTGATAATGGATAAATATTGAAAATCTGCAAAAAAAAAAGTGAAATTTTGAATTTCACTTTCCCCTTTGCTTTAATTTCTGTGAAATAATTAAAGGTTTATCAAACCTTTTCCTAAAATAGTGTTTGTTAAATACGTTAAGGGGTTTTTAGTTTCTTAGATGGCATTATTTTTGGGGGTATCTAAACATGCAGGGCCCTCAAAGCCACGTCAGAACTGGAGTGGTCCCTTTAAAAATTGTATATTGCAAATTTTCTGAAATTGTGAGAAATTACTACTAAATTTTCTAAAGCCCTCCCCAATGTCGTAAAAAAAAAAAAAAAAGACATTTAAAAAAATGATGGGCCAACCTATAGTGGACATTTTTGGTAGATGCTAGTTATAAACTTTTTTGTTGGTGAATAAATTTTCTGTCTTTGCACGCAGAAATTTTGCAACTTTCAAAATCGCAAATTTTTCCAAATTTTCATGAAATTTAGATATTTTTTCACAAAACAAACAAGGATTGTATGGATTTAAAATTCTTACTAACTTAAAGCAATTTTGTCACAGGAAAAACAATCTCTGAATCCACATGGTTTGGTTAAAAGTGTCAAAAAGTTATTCTCACATAAATGGACACATGTCAGATTTCAAAAATAGGGCTGGGTCAGGAAGGCCAAAACAGGCTGGGTCCTTAAGGGGTTAAAGCTAATCAGCTAAATGGGAATACCCTTTTAGGAAGGTGGCATTTTCAGCTGAACATTGTATTTTGTAGCACTATGATTGGGCTATAAGGAACCAATGTGATGAGACTAACCTAATAAAGAGGCTTTTTTCACCACAATGATAAGCTTTCAACACATAGGGAAAGGTAAATGAAGCCTATCATCAAATACACTCCTTTTTATTTTACTTTGTTGAGGAGATAAGAGTGATTTTATCTCTTCTGAGTTACACAGTGTCTCTTGTTTACCAACCATCTCTCTCCTCTCTATTATCTGATTAGTTGGAAGTTGCTGTTTGTCCATGGTGATGTAATTCCCTGCTGTGTGTAATCTCTAGGAAGGGAGCTTTGTATGTTTAAGGTAATGACTCATTTTCACTCCTTAGAGCTCTGTAGTCTTATATGCTATGAAAAACGAAAATTTTTTTAGCTACAAAGCATAAGAGATATTGATCCAGCATAAAAACGGCCTTCTTTATTTACATAGAAAACATCCAAGCAGATACATGAATGCTTGGCGTCCTCTGATGCGTTTCCAGCTCCAATGAGCCCTTGTTCACATCTACTGGGCATGAAATAAACACCTACTTTTAACTAACTTCAAACCAATAACAATGTAATAAACAAGACATGTGACCCTACCTAAAGTTAACCCTTATTTTATTATGTCTGCTATGATGACTAGATACATAACTACTCAAAGTTCCCTTATACCTGGCTATTCTGATTATAAACACTGCTAACACACTACTCGCTCAACCACATAAAAAATGAAAAGTTTCCAAGTGTCCTCCATGTATTTGTGTAAGATGTTTTGCTGAACCCGACATCTGTGTGTACGTGTGTCTTATGCTGGCCATATGTTCAGCTATTCTCTGCTTTATTTTGCGTACTGTACTGCCAATGTAAGTTTTTTTTTTGCATGCTATGCACTCAGTAGCATACACCACATGATGAGTTTTACAATTAGTTTTCATTTTGTAATCTTTACTGGTTACATTTTAGGCAGTATTTACATGCATTACATCAGCTAACAAGCAATGCCCCTACATGTAAGCCAGGTACTATTTTTGGCCTTAGTTGTGAAAAAGAAACCAGGTGCTACATCATTACTAATGGTTCTATGGTTGCAAGTATTGTATCTTGTTGCAATTCTATCTATTGCAAAGAAAAATTCTACCATGGACTAATAATGGAACATGAGCTCCCTCCTATTAAGACTTTTTGGATGAGCTGTATTAAGGGTCAGAATCCAATATGCTTCACGATCGTGAAGCATATTATGTAAATTCACCCCTCGTGGTGACTTTAAAATCCTATCAATACCTATAATCTACAATCCCTTACTTTTATTATGGCTATCTCTAAAATGCTGTGGGAGACTAGACCTGTTGCGTATGGCTGTGCTTGTGATGTCATTTAGATGTTCTAAAAATCTTGTTTTTAATCTACGGGATGTACTCCCCACATAACTTAACCTACAGATGGTACACATGGCCAAATAAATAACATACTGAGAATTACAATTAATGTACTGCTTAATAGAAAATGATCTAGTGTCATAACAACACCAGTCTCTCACAGCATTTTAGAGATAGCCATAATAATAATAGTAAGGGACTCAAGATATAGGTATTGATAGGATTTTAAAGTCACCACGAGGGGTGAATTTACATAATATGCTTTCATATGGTCTTGGTAATAGGAGGGAGCTCATGTTCCATTATTAGTCCATGGTAGAATTTTTCTTCCATATTAATAAATATATATATTTAAGAATTTGTTATATTAACAATTTGTGTATATGCCCAGGTTGTATGACATGTTAATGTTCCGCTCGTTTATCTCCATTTGTCGTTATAGTCTTTTCTTTCTAATGGCTTACTATTACGATCTTTGCCAATGCCCTGACTTGACAGAAGTGATTTCTTGCGCAAGTCCGTGACGCACTTCTGGCATGGGTATGTGTTGCCAGAAGGTTGATCGGGGGCAGCGTTTGGAGAGGCTGACGCCCAAAAAGGGAGCTGCTTAAAATTAAAATTCAATCTTTATATATATATTATTTATTTACATATTTTTAAAAATTTTTATATTATTTATATATATATATATTTAATTTATGTTTTTTTTTAATGCTATACTCTTGTATGATTAAGGATGATCACACCCCGAAACCGGGTTAGCCTTTTATGGGTTTTCTTTCTGTGGAGGATGCTGTTTTGTTTTAATTTTTTTAAAGTTAAAAAAAACCTTGAATTTACTGGGTTTTTTCGTCATCGGTTGCGTATCAACCCTCTAAAGTTAAAAGTTTACATTACCTGTTCCCAGACGGGATTCGAGCCGAACGGGGGGGCGACGACATTTTTGGTTGAGCGGGTTTTACTGTGTGTTTTGGTAACAAGGGTTAACCTGGAGCGGGGGAACAACCACTTTTATGAAAACCCCCCTTGTGGTAGAAGGGATAAAGACGAGGAGAGCCCTCCCCTTTAAAGGCTGCTTCTTTCTGTGTTTGTTTAGCTATAGATTTCAATTTAAAAGGGATGGGACTGGGAAATTTTATGCCTTTCCTGTTTCATCACTGTATTAGTGATGAGTTAAAACTTTGACCCAGAGAGGCAGGGGGCCCAAAAAAACTTATCAAAAAACAAACGTAATTAATGCTGTTTGTTGGGACTAGAAAAATGTTATCACTGCTAATACTAAGGGTGACTGACTGAGCCATCGGGAGCGAGCAAGTCTAGAGAGGCAGAAATGAGGGAAACTGGTGCAGGAGGAGGAGGGAAAAAGGCAGCACAAGCCCCCCCCCCTTAAATTCAAAAAACCCTGTGGAGACAAAACCCATGAGGTAGGCTAAAAAATGTAATGAGACAACCTCTTTAAGGCCACAGATTTTACCCATTGCATTACAAAAATGTGCCACATTTCTACAACAGATTTGACAATATGCGCTGTTGAAAATTTCCCCTGATTTTATTTATGCTGTAAGTGAAAGGCATTTGTCAAACACTAACCACATGGAACTGTACTTTGTTTCAGAATTATGGTGCAACAGTGTTGCTGAAACACAGTTGCTAAATTACAAAACCCTTAGAAGAACAGAAGAATAGATGTTTACAGCTAGAAGTTATTGTTTTCCTTTTCCTGAAAAGAACACTTGGGGGGACCTTATCCCTTCTTCAGGTTTCAGTAGTTTCTCACTCACAAATTACTAATGGATATAACCTATAGTACAGTTTCATATTTTAGAAGGTGAGCTATGTGTTAATAAAACAGCAGGGGGTGAGAGGGGATGTAACTAGGAACTAATATGACTTGTCTTACATCATACCATTATTTGGAATTTTTAATGAAAATGGAATAAAGAATCTTAATTAACTAATTACCTTTCTGATTCTTGTGAGAAGTCTGGCTCTGCTCAAACCATGCTGCAACCAGTGGGACATGGAGTTTTAAAGATGAGCGGAATTTTTCAGTATCTTTTTTTGGAATAATTGAGGGCTCAGCAGGGGGGGGGAGCCCCCAATTTTGAGAATCAGAGGGGTGGAGACTTGCTCTTCAGGAGTCAGGGGAGTACATGAGTACAAGTGGAAAACAGTCTGGAATATATGTTAGCAATGAATGATGGGAACTGTAGTCTGCTACAGACATGAGTTGCTACTGAAGCCACATCCAGTCTTGCTGCACTAAGGAGGAAAACATAGGGAACAACAATGTAATGAAAGATGTTTATTATAGATGGTTTTTGGATGAAGGATTAGTGTTATAATGCTGTTTTGTGAGTACTGACCCTGGAGCTCCCCTTCAAGCTTTTTGTCCAAACGTGGTAATAACCCATTAACTTTGTGTTGAATTAGTCTCACCTATATAAACCAATGTTAATGGAAATACATGTAGCAAATGGCTACAGATGTAGCAAAACTAAACTAAACAGATAACTCACCATGATATTGCAGCACAAATTATCTCAACTTTTTTAATCCTTTTCAATAACTTTTGTTTAGAGATAGGAGCAGATAACACAAAAGCTGTGATATCAAGGCCAAGTTAAACTCTGCTACATTTCGTAATATTTAAGTCTACGGTATCCTATAGATCTCAGCTGACTTTCATTATCTTTTGCTTAGCATGCTGTCTCATGCTATCTTACCAATTTAGTCTATTTTACAATTTTTCTTTTTCACATCTCTCACATATTTTAAATAATTATAGTGTGATTGACAAAGTTACCTAATGCTTGTAATATTCATACAGAATTATTGAAAATCACTTTTCTTAAATACAAATAGATATTTCATTCCTGAAACATTTTGTATTGATTTCACATATTAATATGACATTCACTGACAAAACACTCAGTATTTGATACTATTCTGCTGTTCTGAATTGTCTAATAAGATCAGAAACAGACAACTTGAAAGGTATTAAAATATGCTCTGTACAATTTCTATTGAAAAGACATGAACTTTGTGCTATTTATATTTGTACATTAAATAAAACTCCTTAAAGGAGTTGTCTCATTACGAGCTTTCAGCCTGTCAGTGTCCCTGGTAAGTTGAACTGAGGGGCATGTTTCTTGGTCTGTCTGTTCTGCTCCCTCTCCCCCCTCCCATCAGCACACAGGCAGCTACGTAACTTCTATACAGGGGGGGGAGGGGGTTTGCTCTCAGAGTTCACCCTGTGTGTGCCTGCCTAGGTCTGTTGCAGGAGAGGGCTGATCTAGGAGTGTGAAGTGGTGTGCTAATAGAGCAGAGAGGATGCAAGTGTTCCTATATCCCCTGCTTAGCTTACAAGTCTCCACATCTCCAGCAACAACAAGGGAAGTGTTACTATACTCAGGATGTCTCACTAATACAGGAGAACATAAAGTATTCACATGCCTGATCTGTATAATATTAGTATAGTCACAGTTCCAAAGACATATCATGATTATAGTAACAGACAGGGTCACTGCTGTCACATCTATCTGTGTAGAGAGCAGGAGGAAGCAGGCACACACAGGGTTAATCCAGGCAGTAAGGACACAGACGCCAGAGTCCTCCCTCCCCCCTCCCTCCTTCCTCCTCCACTCAGAAGCATTCTGGTGCGGGAGGGGCTCTCTGCTCCGACCTGTCTTCAAAGGTGAATGAGTGATTCAGACCTGACAGCCAGTAAGATAAGGATCAACAGGTCGGCTACTATAGAGATCTGAGAAGCTGATGTAGTAATACTAACAGGGCTAGCTCAAAATCAGTAGGACATTTGTAATGAACATATATTGCAAAGCTGCTTGTTTTTTAAAGATCTTTAAATTAAAACCCAATCATTGTAGCGAGACAACCCCTTTAATGTAAATACCAATGTACAAATTCAGAAAGTGCTTTTTCAGTTATCGTTCGTCCGTTTTGTAACAATTACTGTGCATATGTTTCCAAACCAAAAAATAAAGTGAAGCTAAAGGCATTCTTGGTGTATGGAGCACAGTGTGAATTTTATTGCAGCTGTTCTCTAGAGATTAGGCCTGGGTTACCAATGCCAACTTGTTTACAGCATTGGCAGGGGAGCAAATCCATGTTCCTATTTGGCTAGGCAAAAAGGATTGGATCCAATCAAAAATATTTAAATATCAGCCAGAA
Organism: Phyllomedusa bahiana; assembly: GCA_025379985.1. NCBI lineage: Eukaryota > Metazoa > Chordata > Amphibia > Anura > Hylidae > Phyllomedusa > Phyllomedusa bahiana. The sequence continues at coordinate 11,809 of JAODAL010037418.1, forward strand.
CATTTGTGAACAAGTTGCAGTCCTCAGTAGAGACTTTTAAATGTGTAAATTCGGCATAACTAAACAGATTGAGTAATACAAGGGAGATGGAACTGCACAGATGGGTGGTTAGGGCGACATATAGCTAAGATGAAATAAAATGAACATGGTTTTAAACATTATTGAGGAACATAGAACTGCACTTTGTATGTGAAAGAATAAAATAAGGATGAAAATATACTTTACATTTCTTCTATTATTGATGTTATTAACGATCATATTGATAATGAGTGTTATTATTGTTATTATTATTATTTAATCACCTACCTCTATATTCTGGAAAATAGAACTGGTCACTAGTATTTACCATAATTTATTTATCACTAATTTATAGGCCTGTGTCACATCAGAGGAGGTGCAGTGGGCCCTGACTGCCACCCACCCGACTGTCCCTGCCTACTAGGCGTGCTGCCCTAGATGGCAGACCCCAACTAGATGACAAACCCTATGCTACTAAGTACGGGGCTGTAAGGGGAACACAGAGTTGAACAGTCCGGGTCGGTAATGGTCGGGAACAACAAAGCCAAGAATCAGAATCCGGAAGAATAATGAGAAGCAAGCCAAGGATCAAAAACACGGACGGGAACGCGGTACAGAATCAGAGATCAAAACGTGGTCAAGTAATAAGCCGAGGTCTGGAAGCAGGAATATAGAAACAAACAAGGAAAGCAGGGGAAGCACAAGGGATAACCTTTCACAGGCAATGATTGACAGAACTCAGTAGGATTAAATAAGGCGCCCGGACACCGCCCCAGCAGCCGATTGGTGCGGCCTCCGGGCCCTCCTATTGGCCTGTGCTACACATCCTCTGACCTAAAGAGAAGCTGAGCTGTCAATCCTAAGCTCATCAGCCAGGCCTCTCCTTGGGTGTGTGGACCGGCCAGAGGTATTAACCTCTGCTGCGCCTTGCTCCTCCACGGCAGAAACGTGTGCCGTGACAGCCTGATTACATGTGCATAAATGAGTAAGGGCTACATTATGGGAACCCAAAATATTTGGTAGAATGAGTTTCTGCTAATTATTTGAACACAAAAATGTGTGTCTTATTTGAAACTTGAATTAACATGTATTTAGTTGTTTAATGTTTTCAGTGATAAATATGTTTTAGCATCTCCAATGACAAACATTTAGCTTCACTATACATGTAGACAATAATACAATAAATGCTATGGCTTAGTCCAATGTATTTAATCAAAGTATTGCTTGATAGCTTGAATTAAACTGGTTGATACAGTTACAGAGCTGAAGCAAGTTGCCATGCTACAGACTTATGTTGCAAGGATTTATAATACTCCTTCTAAAGCCAAACCCTTACACTGTCTTCAAGGACTTCTAATTTTGTTATTTCAATTCCTAGAAGTAATTCACCTTGTAGATAAACTGTTATTTTTCCCTTCTTGTCACACCTCAAAAATCAACTCATATTTGTATATAAAAAAAAGTATGAAGTATGTCTCCAGATGCTTACTATAGCTCTTTCAAGATTATCTCAAGCCTTTTAAGATGCTCAGTTTTTCTGCCAGGTTGATTATTTTAGATAGATGAACCAAGATTTGAACTAAAGTACTGATAACACAATGTCTTCATATTCTTGTCCAGGCTTAGAAAAATGAGACTCCTTTTTTGCCTGAAGCAGTTATACTCATACAGGTGGCTGAGCGGTTTTAGGGTCCATCAACATAACAATTTTTTTGGTTGGATTTTCAGATGGTTTTTGGATTTAAAATCCATCTGAAAACCAACTGTCAACCTTCAGCATAGACTTTAATAGAAAATCCGTTCAGCAGTCCACACTGAACGAATCTGATGCCTTAAGGTTTTTTTAGAGCGCCCGTGTTCCGAAAAACGTTGAACATGTTCAATCTTCCGCTCAGTTTTCAGGAGGAAGATGTGCATTTCAATGGTTGAGGGGGACGAGTAAATCCACAAACTGCAAATAGAACGATCCTCCAAAACCATGCAAAAGACGACAAAATACCGGCCTGATTCTTAAGACAGAATCCGACCGGTACTTTGTCACTGCCGTGTGGACGCACCCTTACTCTTACAGTACCAAACACAGCTCATGGACAAGTAAAAAGAGCTGCCGCTTTCTAGAAAAGCAAGAAGACACTTGTTTCCAATTCTAGGCAACCACTTTAGACTTAATTCTTTATTTTTCCCAATTTCTAACAGTTGTTTTGCTTTTTTAGAGCAAAATTGGTGCTAACAGATGGTAGTTTAATATCTATAGCAAGTTATTAAAAATGATATACACAGTGGTTTTGGCATTCTTGTTTTTTTTTTTTTTTTTTAACTCTGCTTGTTCTGGGTACACTGTTTTATTTTCTAGCATTTTCCCAATACACTTATTTGTGAGCCAGAAAAAACTGTTTTAAATATTATAAAATAAGAAAACAACAATGCTTGGCATCTTTCAGGCGTTTAAAAACATAGAAAAAACTTTGCATAAAGGTAGTTTAAAAATGTTAACCCTTTTCTGACATTTGACTTATGTTTACATAATGTTTGGGAAGGGGTTCCCGCAAATTGACATACAGTTACATCAAGGCGATCATGCGGGCTCAAAAATAGAACCTGCATGACTGTTGCAGGTAACCAGCTGTATATTATACCTGGAATGCTGAGGCATTGGCTGAGACTGGAGTTTCCTCCGATTGCAGCCGATTAATCCCTTATATGCCAAATGTGACTGCGGCAGCTAAGGGAAAGACAGAGGGAGGGAGCTCCCTCTAACTCTATTGGCACCCTGCAACATGATTGCAGGGTGCTGATGGTCTCCATGATAACCCAGAAGCATAACAAAGACTTCCTAGTTGTCTCTGATAGTGTTGAGCGATTTTTATCGACAAAGTTGAAATAGGCAAGGTTTTTATGGTGATCGAAATTTCCAGATCATGCGATAATTAAGGTTAAAATCTGAGCATCATCTATTAAGATCGCGCCTTTTTCGGCGCTTCCTGTAATTTTGGCGGCCAGCAAATCAGATTACAGAATAGAGCAGGGTGAGATGTGTGTGCGACGTCATGACTGGGATGTGTATGGTTGCGATTGGCTGGAAAAATCACATGACCTCGTTTTACATAGAACAGCATTTCCTGTTTCAGCCTCAGTGTCTCTCAGCGTCTCATAGGGATAGGACCTGCGCTCTGCCTGTGGCCAAACAGCTCAGCGAAATTAGTCTATTTCTGCACAGAGAAATTTCTACTATTAGCTGTGATCCTTCCAATTTAGTTAGATTATAGATTTGAAGATTTTATGTAGTTAGCTAGAGAATTTTAAAGCAGCATCTACCGCTGTAAATTCACGGCGGGGGGAGTGGGGGGGGGGCAGCGGGCGAACACAGACAAGCTCTATCTATAAAGAACACTGGATAAAGTTCACCAAGACTTAGTGTAGACATTGTAGTGGAATATCTTTATTATTAACAGTTTGTTATGAAATATTTCCTGGATATTGGGCAGCCTGAACTTATATTGGATACACATCATTTCTAGTAACTGCAGGTCTCTTTGTTAGGTGCAAAACTCACTTTTTATTATCAGTATACATTTCAGATATGTGTCATTTAATTTTACCATTACACCCGTGACTGTTGATATATCCACCTTGCAGTTAAATTACAATCCAGCAATCTTGTAGTCAGCACAGGTTGTTTGTTGCCAAAAATACCGTTGTATCATACGAAAAACATAACAGTTAAGTGTTTTTTGACTTTTGCGCACCAGCATTGTTCATTGACGCAGCATCCATGTAAATCTTAAAACAGCAATTCTATATTCACCACAGGTGAATTGAAAGGTTCAAAAAAATACCGTGTATCATACGAAAACATAACACTTACGTGTTTTTTGACTTTTGCACACCCAGCATTGTTCATTGACGCAGCATCTACGTAAATCTTAAAACAGCAATTCTATATTCACCACAGGTGAATTGAAAGGTGCAAAAAATACCGTGTATCATACGAAAACATAACAGTTACGTGTTTTTTGACTTTTGCACACCCAGCATTGGTCATTGACGCAGCATCCACGTAAATCTTAAAACAGCAATTCTATATTCACCACAGGTGAATTGAAAGGTGCAAAAAATACCGTTTATTATACCAAAACATAACAGTTACGTGTTTTTTGACTTTTGCACAACCAGCATTGTTCATTGACGCAGCATCCACGTAAATCTTAAAACAGCAATTCTATATTCACCACAGGTGAATTGAAAAGGTGCAAAGAATAGTTTATTATACCAAAACATACAGTTACGTGTTTTTGACTTTTGCACACCCAGCATTGTTCATTGACGCAGCATCCACGTAAGTCTTAAAACAGCAATTCCACAGGTGAATTGAAATGTTCTGTGAATTTTATAACCTAAGTGTGTTGCCTAAGATGTAGCACGTATCCATATGACTGTTGTGGATGTTAATTTCAGCTTCTCCAGCCTTGTTTGGGTGTAATAATGAAGGTGTTGTTGCTCTCCCATAGACTTTAATGGTAATCGCTCATAATCGATGCTCACTATCGAAAAACCTTATCGATAGCGGCCGACTATCGACTATCGCTCGATCTTGGTAGCCAACGCAATCGCTCAACACTAGTCTCTGACATCACCATGCCACCTGACGGCACAGCATGGTATGGTGATTGACAGCTACAATATGTAACAGTACTGGTATCTACTGCTATGTATTGTAGCAGCGATCTACTAGATGGCTGAGTCAAATTCCCTATGGGGACAAGCAAAAAAACAGTTAAAGTGAAATAAAAAGAAAGTAAAAACACACACAAATAAAAAAAAACATGTACACCGCCGTTTCCCTTAATTAACAAACCTTAATTATTCAAAAAAAATCAAAAATAAATATGTATTTGATATTAAAGCATGTGTAACAAGCCCATAAATCTGTCATGCTATTTTTTATCCTGTACTGTAATCATTTTGAGTCATGAAATAAAACTGACATGTTGTGTATATTGCATGATGAGCACTGTAAAATAAAAACACTATCAGAATTGCTGTATTATCCGATACTAACTCTCAAAAAAATGAATTAAATAGAGATCAAAAAGTCATGTCCCCCTTAAAATGATACCAATAAAAACATCAACTCAAGCTGCAAACACAAACCCATACACAGCTTCGTGCACAGAAAAATAAAAAAGTTATGGCTCTTACACTATGGCAATGCCAATCATATTTTCTTTTTAGAAAAAAAATACTTTTTATTGTGTAAAACAAACAAAAAATATAGCACATTGACCAGTGTAAAAAGTAAAAAACACTACCAGGATTGCTGTATTTTGTTTATCCTGCCTCCTAAAAATGTTGCTAAAAAGCAATTTTAGTGTCATATGTACTCTATAAAGGTACCAATGAAAACAACTACTCATTACCCAAGAAAACCAACACTTACATTTAAATAAAAATAAAAATATGTTTTGCTCTCAGATTATGACGACATAAAAACACATTTTTTACAATTGCTTTTCTTTTCAAGTAGTAAAACATAAAAAAAAAAATATATAAAATTGATATTGTTGTAATGGTCACGAACTGCATAATAAATTTATCATGTTATTTATACAACACGGACAAATGCTAAAAAAAAAACAAACTATGGGACGCCTGTGGGCCTAAAATGCACTATACACCCCTAGATGAATCCCCTAAGGGGTGTTAAATCCAAAGTGGCGTGACTTCATGAAGTTTCACCTGCTCTGGTACCTGCTCAGCTCCTCACATAACCGTCTCCAAGACTTCTCCCATGCTTCCCCCACGTTCTGGAACTCACTGCCCCAACAAATCAGACTCTCCCCCACCTTCCCCAGGTTCAAAAGCAACCTGAAAACCCATCTCTTCATGACTGCCTATAACCTACAATAACCTAGCAGTCACTGTGGCCCTCACTCCCTCTGTGCCAGTCATAAGTCTTTCACTGTTATCATTGTACTTGTTTGACATTGTATGTATCCTCCCTTTTTGAATGTACAGCGCCCTGGAATCAATGGCGCTTTAAAATAATAATAATAATAATAATATAATAATAATAATAATAATAATAATAAATAAATAAGGGCTTAACAAATGTAACATGGCACTCACCAAAATCTGTGTTCTAAAAGCCAAATAGTGCTCCTTCCCTTGTACACCATATCATAAGCCCAAATTGAAGTTAACATATAGCATATTGCCAAACTTGGAAGAATTTGCGTAACAAATTTTGGGGTGCTTTTTTTTCAAGAATTTACAACCTAACTCTAAAACAATTGTGAAACACATGTGGGGCCAATATGCTCACTACACCACTGGTTATATTCTTTATGGGGTGTAGTTTCCAACATGGAGTCTTTTTAGGGGTGTCTAATAAGTTTTAACACCTTAGGTTGTCTGCAAGCCTGAAATGGTCCTAAAGAAAATCGTAATTAAATTGAGATCCCAAAGTCCAGAAGGTGCTCTTCCTATTCTGTGGCTGCGGTTGAGCCAAATAGCGCACTAGTGCTACTTATGGGATATCTCTAAAAACAACAGAATTGGGGGAATCAATGTTGAGTTGCATTTCCCTGGTCACATCTACCGTGTTCCAGTGAATAATGGATACAAATTAAAAATCTGGGAAAAAAAGTGAAATTTTACCTAGATGTATAACATAGAAACACCTGCTGTTTTGAATTCTTTAAGGGGTGTAGTTTCTTAGATGGAGTCATTTATAGGGGTATCTAACATACAGGCTCCTCAAAGTAATGTCAGTACTGGACAGATCCCTAAAAAAAAAGTGTATTGCAAATTTTGAAAATTGCTACTAAATATATAAGCCCATAATGTTAAAAAAAAAATAAAAAAAATATTTAAAAAGTTATGCCAATGTATAGTAGGCATATGGTATATCTTGGTTATAAATAATTTTGTGTGGTATAGTTATCTGTCTTACATGCAGACATTTTTAACGTTTGAAAATGACATATTTTTCAAAATTTTTATGAGATTTTTATATTTTTCACAAATAAACAATGATTATATGGACCAAGATTTGGTACTAACTTAAAGCACAGTGTTTTAAAGAGAGAACATTTTCTGAATCACATGAATAGGTAAAAGTATCAAAAAGTTACTCACACATTAAATTACACACTTCAAATTAAGATCAAAACCGGCTATGTCCTTAAAGGGTTAAAGCACTTTACTGATCACTTACACTCTTTGCCACTCTGTGAATAAAGAAAAAAAAACAGCTATTCCTTAGAACAATTTTTACTGAAAAGAGTTTTTCTGATACTTTATTTAATTTCTGCAACTTATTTTCATGGCTCCAACTAAAATGTGTTCCACATCCCGATCAATATAAATCACTTTCTCCTTCTGTCAAAGTTGTCTGTTAACAATAGAGTTTCTGTAAGAAAATTAGCTTATATAAAATGATTGTTATATCATGTTAACTTGTTTGAGCAGAAAATGGGTTCTGACAATTTTATTTTAGGTAAAACACTATGTGCTAATGAAAACCTAATCAACACATTTAATGAATGTTATGCAAGTGTGAACCTAGACACGATTCAGCTGGTTGAAAAACAGAGAAAAATAGAAACAAAATAAATGTTTTAGGATGCACCAATAATTCTTACAAGAGAAAATGATCTGAACTGAAAATTAAAGTGTCTGCAAAAAATGAAAATAAAAAAATAAAAAAGCCTCTCCTTTTTTTAACTTGGAATACTGCCCTGTGGCCTAGAAGCCCGCCTAATTTGTTAGTATTGGCGTCACTAAGAGGCTGTAAGCCAGCATGGTGCACCGCACGTTTGCACCTTTATGTATTGCTTTATCTATATGCAATTGTAATACAGGCAGCCACCCCCCTCATGCCCTGAGGATGTGTGAGTGGTTGTTAAATAGGTATTTTTGCAGTCTCTCCATGCATAATTCTGTGGCTTTTCTGCATGCTGGTGTGTGAACAGGTACCAAGCTAATGTGCATCATTTAAGTGTTTCCCTAGCTGTGGGATCTTTGAATTGTTAGGCCCGGTTCACATGGTTTATTGCCGGCGTAATTGCGGGGACGGATTTCGCCCTGAAATTACGCCGACTCCGTGCAGCAGAGGCGGGGCGGGGGCCGGCAGCTCGCCGGCCCCATAGACATGCATGATCCACGGCGTGTATTCCGCCGGGATAATGTGCAGTCTGTACTCCGGATTCTGAATAAAGAAAACACTTATGGTGACGCCCGCCTGCTATTTTCTGGGATAATGTGCATGTCACTTTCTCCCCCTCGGCATATTCGCCGAGCGGGGAGGAGAGACGGAATCCATAGTTCTCTATGAGAACTGTGGATTACCGTAATGCCTGGCACGGATTTTAGCCGTAATGCAGCGCAGTACGGCGCGCAATACGGTTAAAATCCATGCCAGAAATAAGCTGTGTGAACGAGGCCTTATTCAGCAATCAGCTGCACCTGTCAGCTTTTTTCCCAGGAGCATAAGGCTAGAGATGCCTGCTCCTGGGCCCAGTCTAGTACAGCCATTGAGCTGTGAACAAGGCCCAAAATGGTGGTGTTTTTGAAATGGCAAATTAGGCACAAATTGTCCATTTTCACTTGGGGGGATACTCACTTTTATTGCCAGCAGCTTAGACATTGATGGCTGTATGTTGGGGTTTTTCTTTGAGGGCACACCAAATGTTTACAGTTATAAAAGCTGTATACTGACTACTTTACAATGTATCTTCAGTGATGTCTCATGAAAAAATATATATATCTGTATATATGTATATATATACTGAATTATAGATTTAGATTAATATAATCCTTGAACAGAACAGGTTAAAATATTCAGAAGCCAAAAGTTAGTCGATAGTACATTTATATGGCAAAAGTGGCTGTCAGAAGTAAATCTGACAACATTATAGGCAGTAATGGCAGTTACCCCTTGCTGTTGAATACATAGAAAAGAAAGCAATACTTACATAGGGCCAGATGTATAAAAAATGTCTAGGTCTAAGACTTTCTTTGTTGCCCATAGAAACCAATCACGTCTCCCCTTTCATTTCATTTAGTGCTCTGAAAAAAAATGAAAGGGGAGACTCTGATTGGTTGCTTTGAGCAACAAAGAAAGTCTTAGACCTAAAATGTTTTCATACATGTCCCCCATAGTGTTAACCCGCTGAAGACATATATCATTTTTATCTGATTCTTGGATTTTGGATGCTTACCTTTAAATTTTGCTTTATCTGCCATCCAACTGTATCATCTAGGTCATATTTATTTGGTGAGTTTAAGGTCACTTTGAAAATGCTGTATAATAGGAAAAGAACAACACAAGTGATGGCGTTGCCAGATCCATCAATTGACAGATACCAGTGGTGCTGCAGTGGATAGCATTCACTATAATAGAGCCTATCAGGTTTATATTATGTGTTTATTTTATTAGACACAATAGCGCTGAATGGTATGCTATTTTATGTTACATTTTTTATTAAATCAGCTATCTAGGCTAATAATGGAGCATTAGACCATGCCCACACTTGTCTAGTTATTTTTAGTTTTCTTTTCTATCATGCAAGTAGAAAATGAAAATGGCACCCAACAGACCCCAATGACTTGTTATCGGGTGCATTTGGTTCTGTCATAGGGTAATGAAAAAAAATGCATACTACATTATTTTCTTCTCCCAGAATTTACATAATTTGCTGCCCATCTAAATGTCTTTATTTAGCTTCCATAAGGCCACAAAGAAAAACGGAGCATAGATGCAGCTTACTTGTCTCAGGCAACAGTGCCTGTAATTATAGCTTCAAGCTTTTATGAAAACTAAATAAAGGGAAGCTGAACTTCATATGGCATAACCCAATGAATGTTTACATTGCTCTCACTATACTGGAAATTGTGCTTTTTCTAGTTTTGAAAGCTCAGTAGTGCTGACTGATTCATTTTTAAGTTTTAGTGTCATTAGTGTTGAAGTCACTATTTGAAACTTCAAATTCTGTCATACATGGGAGAAGAAAATAATGCAGTATGCAGTTTTTTTGATAACACCATGGCAGAACCAAATGGGGATTTAAATGAGCAGCTGGACTTTGCTTCATATTGAATATCTTCACGACATGTGCTCTTGTACCATCCATGTCTCCCTGTCACCACTTAAAGGGGTTATCCGGGAGTTTAATGATATCATAGAACACTATAAACAGTATTTATATTGAAAAGTGAGATTTTCACCAGGTATCAACCCATCAAATCCACGTAGGCAAAGAAATCAAACTATAGATATCCATAATTTAAGTTATGTGTAATAATAAGCAATGACACAGGGCAAAGTATTGAACACATGAAGAAAGAGAGTTGCAAAAAGCCATGGAAAGTCATGACACCAGCTGAAATCTGTCAGTAGTTAAAAAACAATCCTGAAAACATAATATCAGCTGGTTCAACTGATGGCCTATAAAAAGGTGTCTCATTACCAAGTTTCTTCACAAGACACATCTCATAATGGGTAAAACCAGTTAACTGTCTCAAGACCTTTGCAAACTTATTGTTGCAAAACATATTGAAAGAACTGGAATCATCAAGTACAACTTTTTTTTCAAAGAAAACAATTTGTAATGCATTCACCCTTGATGGCCACCCTTTGAAATTCTGGGAGAATATAGAATGTCATTATATACACAATGGGCCACATGTATAAAAACTGTCTTCGTCTAAGACTTTCATTGTTGCCCATATCACCAACCAGATCTTCCCTTTCATTTCATAAAGTGTTTTGAAAAAATGAAAGGGGCACTCTGGTTGCTATGGGCAACAAAGAAAGTCTTAGACCAAGGCAATTTTCATACATGTCCCCCAATGTTTGGAGGCAAAAAGGTACTGCATATCACCCTGAAAACATCATACCAAAAGTGGAGTTTGGATTAGGGAACATCTTGGGATGAGGCTGTTTTTCAGCAAACAGCACTGACAAACTTCAAATTATTGAAGGAAGAATGAATGGACAAATATACCGAGATATTCTTGATAAAATATCTGCTGCAATCTACCAGGATGGTGAAGAGGGTGGACATTTCAGCAAGATAATGATCCCAAATGGCCAAGGAAACTCTCAGAGAAACAAAACAAAGCTGCTAGAATGGCCCAACCAACCACCTGACCTGAATCTAATAGAAAATCTATGACAGGAATTGAATATCAGAGTTCAGACAAGAAGCCCATGGAACCTTCAATGTTTAAAGAGTGTTTGTGTGGAAGATTGGGCCAAAATCCCACCTGAGAAATGCATGTGACTAGTTTCTCCATACATGAGGTGTCTTGTCATCCCCGACAATTTTTTTTGTATGAAGTAGGAAATACATTTCAGCAAGCTTTTTCCCTGTGTCACTTCTCATTATTACACTTAATTTAGGGCCATCAATGGTATGATTTATTTGTCTGTGTAGATTGGATAGGTGAGATATGATGAGAATTACATGTCACTAACACCTTTAGAAATATATTTACTTAGAAAATTTGGGGGAAAGTATTATGGTTACTTTTTTTCACCCCTGAAATTTTAGCCCTTTAAAAAGTCTTAAAATTAGGTGAATACAGCCTCAGATAAAATTAGGAACCCGGCACCTAAGATGGAAAAAAAAAAAACACAAAAAAGAAACCCCAAGTGTCTTTAAATTTTTTTTAAAAAAAAAAAAACCCCTAATACAGAAGCATTGTGACTGTATAAAGTCCTTGCATGTAGGGTTGACTACAGATTGGGTCCAAAAAATGTGGGCCATGAAGATTAACATTTGGGACCCCCATCTAGTCACACGGGAAAAAAAAATTAAAAAAGAAAGCAGGAAAACTTTTCCCAAAGCCCCTCAAGCCCTTAATACTTCCTTCACCCATCCTCCTTGACACTATTTTACCTTATTTAAAAGCATTTGTTTCTGATGTAGTTTTAGGTTAAATTTATACAGAAATGTAGAAATTGTAGGGCTCATAAACTTTCAAGAACCACTGTAGGTCAATAGGGTTTGTCAGATGCTATTGGTATCCATCAGACAATGGACCTGGTACTTCATCAATTTTGTTGTTCTGTCACTTTGGCAAAGCAGATCAACAGAGTTAATGAACACAGATGTGAACATAACCTAAGTTTAAATTTGATTTGTTTTGAGTTGATTTTATTTAAATTGATTACATTTGAGCTTATAAAGTGTTCAGGAAAAAAGAGAGGTTGAAAACTGACCCAAACAGGGACCACCCAATCGGGGAGGGGGAACTGAACGAATAAAGGGCAGCATGAAAAAAATGTTAATGGGTTGCCCTGTTACCCCATAACACTTTGAATCCTATATATATATCTGTGACAAACCAATAACATTTTAGGGTAAAAGATGTTTACAATTTCTAAGCAGAACAGGACACATCTTTTACCCAAACAGCCCATTTTTAAACTGTTTGGGAAAAAAAGACAGAAATTCCTAAAACAGATGGAAGGCATATGTTAAAGAGAAACCCTCTAGAAGCTGGTAGACTGACTAAATTTGATTTGTTTGGGGGGGTTTAAACGCATGGGAGGAAGTAATGGGGATGAAGCGAATATGAATAATAAGCAGAAATGCTAGGGACTGAAAAAAAAAACAAAACCTTTTAAGGTTTCCCATAAATTTAATTTTTTAAAAAATGTATTAAACCCTTTAATCATGCAAGGGGTTTTGAAACCCTTAGTATGGGGGGTGAAGTTTTCCCAAACCCCACCCCAAAGCAAATAAAAAAAAATAAATAAAGGTTTTATTTTCTTTAAAAGTATACAACTTTATGAAAAAATTTAAAAAATTTAAAAATTTAAAATTTTTTTTTTAAAATATTTTTTAAAATAGGGTTCACAAAAATAATATTTCCCCCAAATTTGTCATTACTATGAAAATAACGGGGAGCCCCCAAATAATTACAAACTAAAAGATAGACCAAAAGTATCTAAAAATAAATATTCCTAACCTCCAATACAGCACACCCTCAAGGAAGACCACCCAAACAGAAGAGGGACATCAGGATGGGGCAGAATGTTTGGCTTTTTGATTTTCCAGGGTTTCTTTAAAAGGGTTGTACCACCATTTTAAAACGACCTACAGAAAAAAATTACAACATGTCTTGTGCCCAAACAGTAAATCCGGGAAAACCTCCATACAAAATGGTACAATATTATTTTAACATTCCATCCACAAAAAATTTTAAAAATTTTAAATTACCTACATATGGCCACTTTTAAAGTAGATGGAAAAAAAAAGCCTAGTATCTTTAAAGGGTTTGGGGGAAAAAAATAAATTGGAAAAAGTAAAATTCCCCTGGGGTTAAAACACTCAGTTTTATGCAATTGTAAATAGATCAGTTGAGAGCACCTCAGTGAAAGACCCAACTTTTCCGCCATTGACTGCTCTACTTTTTTTTTTAAATTTTTTTTTTTTTTTTATTTACCTCCCCCAACCCCCAAGGGAAACTCAGGCTGAAAATTAAATTTTTAAAAAATTTTTTTTGTATGTTTGTTTACCTGTGACAAAGGTTCCCTTTAAAAAAGGGAAGGGGTTTTAAGGGGTTGTCCCCCATAGCTTTCAGCTTTTTAGGGACCCTGTTTGTTTTTCAAAATTCCACTTTTTTTCTGAAAAGGGCTAAGGGCTTTGTGCATGAAAACTGTCTACCAGTAAGAATGTCTTTGTTGCCCCTACAACCAACCAAAAGCCAAAACCCTTTTAAATTTCCCTAAAGGCTTCCCAATTAAAGAAAAGGGCAGCTTTTTTAAATTTGGGTTTTTATGGGAAAAAAAGAACGTCTTAGAAACCCAGACAGTTTTTTATACAAAGTCCTCCCATGTAAATTTAAAAAACTCCTAACAAATTTTTTCTGCCTCAAAAAATTTCCCCAAACTGCAAACAAAATTTTGGGATTTTATTACTTCCCTATTAAAGTCAATGCGGAAAATCCACAAAAAAATCTTTCTATAACATAAATTGATATTGTAGCATTTGGGCCCAAATTTTTTGGGTTAGAAGTGAAGCCTTTTCAAAATAGTGAAAGGGTTTCAAAAAAATTTTTTTGAGGGTCAGGGAGCGTTTGAGAAAACTGTATGATTTTAGAATATTTAAAAAAATATATATATAATCATGCAAATTAAAAAAGAAAAGCATATTAAACAACCAAAATAATAATAATAGTCATGTTTAAAAAAAAACTGGAAAAAGGTATTTTGCCCTTTAACAATGTAATTTAAATTTATATTGGTTTAATCAATTCCCAAATACTACATCTTTTAAAGTAATTTTTTTTTTGTTAGTGCCTGATACATTTTTCAAGATATTTCAATTCCATTCAAGAAAGATTACTGGGGTTTTTTTGATGAAAGGGAAAAAATTTAAAAAAAAAAAAAAAATCAATTTTTTAAGGGAAAAATATTTATCACCCCCAGACATTTTTCATGATTTCATGGTATCAACATGTGAACCACAGATTAGACACTATACCCTTTTGACATTTTTTTCCCATCAAACAGACATATTTTGTGGTCTTAAAACACTTTAAGACTTAACCCGGTAGTGGATTTTCCCCCAGATTTGTTGCCCCATTTAAAAATCTACACAAAATTAAAAGTACAATACATGTTGATGGGGTTTTAGAAGTGTCATTTTACATGTAAAATTTAAATTTTTTTTTGCACCCGAAAAAACTAGCACTGGATTTTACATCCAAACCCTGTTTTATAATGGCCCGTGATTTGGCCCCTGGTTTTCAATTTGTAAATTTCAATTTCCCTTTTAAATAGAAACGAGATTTTGTGGTGAATTTAACTTAATCCTTAGGGGAGGGGTGCCCATAAATAATTTTAGGGCCCCCTAAAAATGAAAACAGCGAGTATACATTTAATTCACCCCCTATCTTGAACCTTATTAGCAGGCCCATTTTTAAAAATGTGATCAGGGCCCCTAACAGGAGTATTGCCAATACTGACCTGATGGCACCCCGGACCACAGCACCCTTTCATGGGTTTCAAAAAGCAGTTTCCCCGTACAAGTTTGTGGCAAATCTTTGGCCCCAAGAATTAAAATCAATGTGGACTTTTAAAAGTTTTCTACAAAAACATTTTTTTATTTGACATGTATAAACGGGGCTTGTTATTTGGCGTGAGGTCTACCAAAAATACTGTTGTAGCACCTGTGATGTATGTATGACCTGTCCTGCAGCAAAAAGCGAGTGCAAGTCTGACATCCTCACCACTTTTGTCCTCGCCAATTCTTACGGGATGTGTTGCGCCAGATTCATAAAAATTAAGGGTATGTTTTCCCGGGGATGTTTGGGGCTTTCCCTGTTTAAAAATGTGTGTTTGAATCCTTTTTTCGGGGCCCTTTTAAAGGACCCAAACCCCCCATTAAATGTGCAGTGGGGAAATTTTTTATTGCTTTTCAATGTAAGACGATGATCGCAATGCAGGGTTTTTTTGCCCTCCTTTTTAGATCCGTCCTTTTTGGAAACCCCCTTTTAAGAATTGACATGTCAATTCTTATCCCAAAGACGGGGAGCAGGTGGGCCCCCACTTAAAAAATTAGGGTGCGGTTCTGCGCAGCCAAAAACACATCCAAAAACCCCCACCCGCATGTTGGAAGCTTTTTGGGTCCGATTGACCATGCTTTTGGGTCCGATTTTCGGGTCTAAAAAAAAGATCCAAAATAGAATCAAAATTTCTTTGTGGGAAAATTAAACCCCAAGGACCACATGTATAAAACTGTCTAAGTCCCAAAATTCCACTTTTTTTGCCCCGAGCAACCAATCAGGGGCTCCCCTTTTTATTTTTCCCGGCCCCTATATAAAAGAAAGGGGTGCTCTGATTTGTTGTATAAGGGAACAAAGTGGTTTTAGGGCCTGGGAAAAAGTTCATACATGTTTGGGTCTAAGAGGCAGGTTTTCCAAAAAGGGGAAAAATAAAAACCATTAAATTTTTTAAACCCCCCCCCAAAAACCCCTAAAAATTTGGGGGGTTTGTAAACTTTTTATTTTTTTTAGTTTCCCTTTTGGCAAACTGTTCCCCTTTTGCTATTTTCTTAAATATCTAAAACCAAATATAGGATTTTTTTTGAAGTTAAAGGGGTTAAAAAAGATTAGAACACATTTATGGGAAAGTGGCTCCACAGAAAAGTAGCGCAAAAGTGTCGGACCCAATCCCTAAAAAATTTCAAAGTAGCGGGCTTGAGACTAATTTTTTTTGCAGGGCACTTTTTGCGCCACTTAAATTTGGCACTTAAAAATTTTCTCACAACAGGCCTTTTATATTGTGCCTTTGGGGCACTTTAAACATACTGATGAATGCTTCATTAACTTAATGGAATATGACTGCCCAAATCAGGCCATGGTTTTTTAAACCCCCCAAAATTTTTTTGCTTTTACAACCCCCCAAAAGTCAAAGGATTTTACCTGAAAAAGAAATTATGTGCTTTCAAACCCAAAATTTAAAAAGCTTTTAAAATTAAAAAATTTAAAAATACAAACTTAAGCATACAAAGTACATATGCACATAGTACACCTTTAACATTTGTACAGTCCTACTAAATTTGTATTTTTTTTCATTTTTTCAAAATTTCCCTTTTTTTTTAAAAAGATTTTCTAAACCGATCCCTTTGGGAAAATGTTAAAAAAAATTTTTTTAACCCCAAGGGGGTAAAAAAATCATTACTTTTCCAAAATCCATTTCCCACAGGGGAGGTAAAGGGTTATACTGTTTTATGTTAATATAAATTTTTTTAAAAAAAGGGGGCAAAGGAGCTGTCAAAGGGCGGGTTTTTTTCCCGGGGCAAATCAAAGAGCAAAACATATCTGCTGCTGTAGAAGTTCTGTGATTTGGCCACCTTCCCCTGTTTCTCTTGGGGAAGAACCCAAAACTTTTTTCGGACAAGAAAACTGTTTTCTGGCACAGGGCTGTTTTAAAACCTTTTTTTTTTCCCGGCTGGGAAGTTAAGTCACGTGTTTTGTTTTCTGTTTGTTGATGGCTAAAATACTTTAAACGGAAACCCGAAAATTGGGGTTTTGTCACACCCCTTTTTAGCTGAAACACCACAATTTGGTTTGGAAAAATGGGGTTTTACATAAAATTTTTAAAAGGGGGGGGCAATAAGTAAATTTTAAAAAATGGGACTTTGTAAGTTTTCCCCCCAAAAAAAGAACGGAGAGGGCTGTAATTTTTTATTTAAAAGGTAAAACCACCACCTTGAGAGGAAAAAAATTTTGAAAAAAACTCCAAAAGTCACTTTTATGATTTTTAACCCCTTACCGAGGGAGCCATTTTGGCCTTTCCACAAGGCCCGGGTTTTAAAATCGACGGTCTTTTTTATATGAGATAACTTTTTGACACCTTTACCTACCAAATTCAAATTTTTTTTTTTTTTTTCGGACACATTGTTTTTAAGTTAGAAATACATTTTGGCCCAAAAAATCCTTGTTTATTTGTGAAAAAAAACAAAAATCATAAACCTTTGCAAAAAATTTGCAATTTTTCAAAGTTCAAAAATTTTCTGCATTAAGACAGTTATTCCACTAAAAGGGTTTTTTTATAAATAGCATCACCATTTTCACTTAGGTTGCATCAGTTTTTTTAATTTTTTTTTTTTTTACCACATTAAGGGGCTAGAAATAAAAAGCAATTTTTCACTTTTTTCAAAAAAATTTACAAAATAATTTTTTTTAGGACTAGCCACTTCGACGTGGTTTTGGGGGCCTGTATTAATACCCCAATAAATACCCCATCAAAAAAGCTACACCCCTTAAAGTATTTAAAAAAAACAATTTAAGAATTTGTTTGACCCTTTTTAATTTTCACAAAATTAAAGCAAATGAATGAAATTTCAAAATTTCACCCTTTTTTTTTGCAGATTTTAAATTTTATTCATATTCATAAACCATAATTACCAAAAAAAGCAGCTTAATATCGATTCCCAATTCTGAATTTTCAAGATATCCCTATGTATCATCCATTTGGTTTAACCAAAGCCTCAAATAGGGGGAGCACCTACTCCCGGGGGTCTCATTTTCTACAATTTTATTAGGCGCCATTTCGGTTTTTACGAACGCCCTAAGGTCCCAAAAAACCTAATAAACTCCCCAAAAAAAAGCCCCCATATGGAAACTACAACCCCTTAGGAAAATATAAAGATCATGATATTTCGGGACCACATGTTTTACAAATTTTTTTTGCGTTCGCTCTGAAAATTTAAAATATTTTTTTTTTCCCAAAAACCCAATTTTAGCGAAAATGTTAAATTTTTACAAGGAATCCGGAAAAAAAAACCCCCCAAATTTTGGTTACCAATTTCTTCCAAGTTCGCAATACCCACATTGGGGGTAAACTTTGTTTGGGCGCACAGGGGAACAAAGGGGGGGGTGTTTTTTTTGGGTTTTGGAAACAAAATTTTTTTTTGGGCCCAGTCTCATTTACAAAACCCCCCCAAAGTACCAAAAATAAACCTCCAAATTGCCCCATTTTGGGTTCAACACCCCCCAGGGGCTAACTAGGGGGGTATGTTGCATTTTTGGGGGACATAGGGGTTTTCCCTAGTTTTTTTAGCTTTGGGCCCGAAAATGGGGGGAAAAAAAAAGCAGTTCCGCCATTGTTTTTGGGCTTCATTTTTTTTTATATTCGCCAACGGATAAAAACGGGATAACTTTACTTGGGGTCATACAATTGAAATATATAAATTTTTTATTTTTTTTGTTTTTATTCATTTACACAATAAAGGGAGTTTTTTTAAAAAATTGCGTTTTTATTTGTCCTATTTTGACAACCAACTTTTTTAATTTTTTGCATACAGCTGATTTTGGGGTTGTTTTTTTTTCGAAATGATTGATTTTAATTGGACCATTACTACATTTTATTTGTTTTTTTTATGCATTTGAAAAAAATCCAATCCGTAGTGTTTTTTTTTTTTTATTTTTACAGCGCACCAGCAATACCGCAACAAATGGGATTTACTTTTCTCAGCGGACACAATTTTCAGCGATACCAATTTGTAAATTTTTTTTTAAAGTTTTACTTCTTTTACACAATAAAAACACTTTTTTTTCAAAAAAAGGAAAACACTTTTTTTCATCACCATAGTCTGAGAGTTATAACTTTTTTATTTTTCTGTTTATGTAGCGTGTATGACTTTTTTTTTGCGGGAAAATTTGACGTTATTATTGACATTTTTGGGGGGGCAAACTTTATGATGCTTTAAATCTCTTTTTTTTGGGAAGGGGAGGGGAAAAAATTAAATGCAATCTTACAGTTTTTTTATTTTTTTTTTTAATCGCTCACCAGCATATCCTGACAAAATTTTTTTACCGTGGGTTTTAGGAATTACGGTATACCCAAATTTTTAAGCTTTTTTTATGGGAACACTTTTTTTTTTAAGTGTTTTTATTGTGTAAAAAAATGTTTATTCATCACTGTCTTCTTTTAGCCAAAAACAAGCTGTGAAGGGCTTTGTTTTGTGAGATGAACTACGTTTTAAAATTGGCACCATTTAAAGTTAAATAATGATTTTTGATGACTTTTTACTCTATTTATGTGCTTGCGGATGAACAAAAATCGCAATTCTGTGACTGTTTTTTGTTTTTTTTTGTTATGGCGTTCACCGTACGGGTTAATTAACATGACAGATTTATAGGGTGGATCTTTACGCACGTGGCGATACCACATATGGGTACTTTATTTAATATTTTTTTATCTTTTTTGGGCATTGCCGTTTGAAAGGAAAAGGGCGGTGAAAGGTGTTTTTATTTTATTTTTTGTTTGTGCTTTACTTTTTTACACTTTTTTTTACTTTTTCACACTTATTTCAGTTTTCCCCAGAGGGGAATTGTATGAACGATCGTCAGATCGTCTGTCCTCATCACCCACTCCTGAAGAAGAACCAATGGTATTGGGTTTTACATCTGCTGCCACCAGGAGGAGACATCGGTTGGAGAATGCCTTGTGCTTTTATTGGGGAAAACCTAACCATTTTCTGAAAGACTGTCCGCTAGGCCCAAGTCACCTCAAGGAAACGCCAAATGCCTGATAATTTCCCCAGAAAGTAACTCAGTATACAGGTACCTCCTAGCTATGAATAAGTTTTTTTTTTGCCCGTAACCTTGGGCCTCTAATTCTAAGATTTTGCTTGTCAAACACTCAGTGCTGCTGCTAAATTTCATCATGTGTGGTTGTTTGTCCAGGGCCTTGGTTTAGAACTAGCTCCATTAAATTCTCCCTTTTTGATTTCAGGGTTGATTCTACCTCCCTAATCGGGGGAAGAATAAAATTTCGTACTGCTGAGATCACTTTGAATGTTGGAGTTCGCACACTGAAAACTTTCGTTTTTTTTCATGGAGAAACTCGCTGCGGATATTATTCTTTGGGTTGCCCTGCTCCGCCTCCATAATCCTGTGTTTTACTGGAGGACCTCTGAGTTGATCAAAGGGCGACTCATGTGTTCTCATTTGAAGTTGTTGATCCCTTGATGTGTGCGTAATTAATACTCACGATATTTCAGAATGTAAATCTGCATCTTAAGATAGGGATTGTACTGATAATCGCCTCCGCACCAGCCTGATTATTGCACCAAAGACCTCACTCCGGGGCAAAGCTTAACATATCTCCCCGGAGCGAGATCCCATGCATTTGTATATTAAGGAACCTGAAAATTTTTCGTTTCTCCATGAGTTCTCCGGAGTAGTTTTCTAATACCAAATTTACTGAGTTCTGCTCCGTTTTGAGCTGCTCACTTTTGCTGGGAGAAGTGTTCCCATCTCATGTACTCCTCCGCCGTTACTGTTGCAAACTGAAATAAAATCCTTCCTTAAATTGACTGTGCACAGTCCTGGGTTAAGAATCATAAGCTCTTAAAAAAAGCACCAACTGAGAATCAAAAAACCAGTGAAAACGCCGACCCAGAAACAAATGGACTCGGCCTTCATCCCACCAGTGAAATATACGCCCAAAGCTTTAAGAGAAATTCAACCAAACCACTCTGCTAAAACTAGAGCTCTGTAGTGTCCGGTGGCTCCTCATAAAGGGGGGGGGGGAGTACTGTCATGATTGTGGTTGAAAAACCCCTGGCTTTTGGCTCTGGTCCCGACCCACGGCTGTTACACATAAAGCCATGTTTTGACCTACATACGGCGTTTCTTATCGACTAGGTGTGAACTCTTATTGTTCGTGAGCTGTCTAATTGATTCCTCCACACCCGTGTGCCAGAATCTTCCACACAATTCTTGTTAACTTGTTCCTTCTTTGATTGACAGCCTTCCTTCTCCTTATCTGTCTTTGTTCCTTCTTCTAAGCCTCATTCTACCTGTTCTTCTGTTCCGATATAAGTCTCTCTTTCTTCCCGCCTTTGCCTGCTATTTTGCTCCATTGCCTCTATAAGTTCGCTTGCTCTCTTCTGTACCTTCTTGTATTAAACTCTGACCTTTGCTGGTTTCCTTTTACTCTCTGCTAACGATTCTTGTACTTCGCTGCCCGTGTTTTCCCGACTTTTGGCCCGTCTCCGACTACTTTACTTATTCGTGTTGTTTGTCTCTGTTTGTATTTTCATCACTGGCTCAAGTGCTTTTATCAGTCATCAGTTGGGCCCCTGTTAAAGAGGCGGTTTCCCAAAAGGGGCATGGTGACAGAACCAGAGCAATTTTTAAGCATGAAATGTAAAATTTTTTACAAAATACAGCAATTCGAGGTTTTTTTTTTTTTTTTTTTTTTTTTTTTTTACAGTGGTCACTGTGCAGTAGACATGAGATGCTTACTTTACTCAGCAGGTCGATACAATAACAGAGATACACAATTTGCATTTTCTTTTGTTTTATTGCTTTTATACAATAAAAATCACTTTTGCTCAAAAGGGAAAACACATTTTTGCATCGCGTACTCTAGAGCCATAACTTTTTTTTATTTCGTGTATGGAGCTGTTGTTGCAGCTTTATTTTCAATTGATTTAATTTTTCTATTGGTATACATTTTTTGGGGGACAAGGTTTTTTGATCACTTTTAATCTTTTTTTATAAAATGCATGGTGAAGAAAATACTGCAATTATAGTAGTTTTTTTGTTTTATTTTTTAACACATGCAGTATATGTGACAAGTTAGTTTTACTTTTTGGGTCCATACGATTACGGTAATACCCAAGTTATATATTTTTTATGCTGAAGTGCTTTAAAAAAGAAAAAAAAAGTGTTTTTATTGTGCCATAACTTTTTATTTTTGCATATACAGAGGAGTGTAAGGGCTTTTTTTGCGGGATGAACTGACATTTTTTTGGGTACCACTTAGGCATTTATATGAGTTTTTGATCACTTTTTGTTCCATTGTATGTTCGTGTTAATGAAAAATTTTTTTTGGTTTTTTACGTGTTCATAGCAGGTTAAAGAATTTGATAAATTCTAGTTAGGTGTCGTTACACACACAGCGATACAAAATATGCATACTCTATTTATTTTTATCTTTTTTGGATGGTTGGCATGTGGAAAGGGGAAAAGGGCTGTGTATGTATTTAAATTTTTTATTTATTTTAGCTTTTTTTTACACTTTACTTTTTTTTTACTTTTCCCAATAGGGAACTTGTATCATTGATCTGAATGTACTTCTGGGTACATGCGCTACCATGTAGACTTGTCAACACTATAAACCCCCAGCCAACAGGGCACAGCCAGGCAAAATGATGTCAAAGACACCCATGGAATCCTTGTTTAGGGTCGGGCTGCCCAGAACCCTTATAGCCCACCATTGTGCTGTGACTGCTCCGATGGGGATGGAGAGAGCTCCCTACCTCTGTCTTTCTCTTAGCTGTCATGACCATGATAGATTGTGGCAGCTAAGGGTTATCATACAAGACAGATGAACCCGGGACATGGGAGATGCAGCATGGGGCCAGCTGTAACTTACCTGTATGTCCATTTGCGGGAAGTCACTTCCTGTTAGGACGTACAGATAAGTCCAATGTCGGAAAGGGGTTAAGAAGACCTCCTACTCTGCACTCATTACTGTATTAATTGCACCTATATGAACTCAATAACTGTATAAAAGACACCTTTCCACACACTCAATCAATCACACTCCGACCCCTCCATCGTGGCCAAGACTGAAGAGCTGTCTAAGGATTCCACTGACAAAATTGAAGACTTCCACAAGGCTGTGATGGGCTACAAGACAATAGGCAAGCAGTTTGGTGAGAAATAAACAATTATCAGAAAATGGAACGCAAGATGTATGTAAATCTTCCTCAGACTGGTTCTCCATGCAAAATCTCGCCTCGTCAGGTAAGAATGATTCTGTACCATCAGGAATCATCCCAGAACTACACTGGAGGATCTGGTCAATAACCTGAATAGAGCTGGGACCACTGTGCCGTAATAGATTAAAATACTGCAGGGCACGCAAGGTTCTCCTGCTCACCCCTCACATTTCAGTCTGTTTGAAGTTTCCACCAATACCATCTAATGAATCCACGAGAGGCATGGAAAGTCAGGTGGTCAGAGAGACCCATATAAACTTTTTGTATCAACTCCACCCCCATTTTTGAGAAGAAGAAGAAAGTACACCCACAAGGACACCAGACCAATTGTGAACAGAGATAGGAAACATCAATACTTTTGGATACTTTACTGAAAAGGGGGCAAGATGACTGCACTGTATTGAAGGGACGATGAGTGGGGCCATGTATTACGAGATTTTGGCCAAAAATCTCTTTCCCTTAGTAAGGATACCGAAGATGGGTCATGGTTGGGTCTTTTAACAGGACAATGACCCAAAACGCACAGCCAGGGTAACTAAGAGTCTCTGTAAGAAGAATTTCAAGTCCTGAATTCCTTGCCTCCAACCAAATCCTACAAGAAATATTTGGATGGAACTGAAACTCAATTTATGAAGGAGTGGGCCAAAATCCCTACTTAATTGTGTATACTTGCAAAAGTTCAGAAACGTCCGACCTCCGTAATTGCAAAACAAAGGTAAGTCTGTATCCAAAATATGATGTTTTTCTATTGTATAACACAAATTATTTATTTGAAAATCATACAATGTCAACTTACTGTTTTTTGTTTTTTTTTTTGGGATTCTGTCTCTCACAGTGGGAAGTATCCAGACAAAAATACACAACCTCCTTTCTCTGGTTGGTGAGAAATCGGGTAAAATTGCCAGTGTGTCAAATATTTATCTCCCACACTATGTGTATGTATGTATGTATGTATGTATGTATGTATGTATGTATGTACATATATGTATGTATATATATATATATATATATATATATATACACTCACCGTCCACTTTATTAGGTACACCTGTCCAACTGCTCTTTGTACACACTTGAATTTCTATCAGTAATCACATGCGCAACTCAGTGCTATTAGCATGTAGACATGGTCCCAAGACAATCTCCTGCAGTTCAGATAGCCGGACATACAGTAATGGAAGAAAGTGATTTTGATGCCTTTGTGAACGGCATGGTTGTTGATTGCCAAAGCTGTCCTATATTTCAGAAACTCTGATCTCCTGTATTTTCAACGCAACAACCAATCTCTAGTACAAGAAATGTCCATAAGAAAAAACATCCAGTGAACGCAGTCCTGTGGCGAAAATTCCTTGTTATGCCAAGAGGTCAAAGAGAATGGCAACTGTTCAGCTATAGAAAGGCAACATGACTCCAATAGCCACAGCCGTTGTAAGCAACCAAGTAGACAGAAGCATCTCTGTAACCCACAGTAAACGGCGAACTTTTGAGGCAAAGGTGCTAACAGCAGCAGAAGACCACACCGGTGCCACTCCTTCAGCTAAGAACAGAACGGAGGCTCCAATTTTCCAAGCTCATCGAAATTGGACATAAAGATAGGAAAAAACGTTCCTGTCTAATGATCTCGTATTCAGCCAGCAAAAAATAATATATTATTATATAAAAAAAAGGTATAATTTTAATTATATAAAAAATATATAATTACATTCATGGTAGTCAGAATTTGGCGTCAACAACATGAAAGCATGATCCTTCCTGCCTTGTTATCATCTTCAGCTTGTTCATGTGGGGAATATTTTCTTGGCACTCTTGCCCCTTGGTAACAATTGAGCACCGTTTGCAACACCTTGTGTGAATCTATGCCACGAAGATTGACAGAGACTTAGCAAAAGAGGGTCCAACCGTTACTCAGCATGTTACCCTAATAAATTGGCCGGAGTGTAGATATATTATATAATATATATATAATATATATGATATATATATATATAATATATATATAAATATATATATCATAATATATTATAATATAGAAACTATATATATATTCACACACATAGTGTGGAAGATAAATATTTGACACACTGGTGAATTTACCCAATTTCTCACCAACAGAGAATGGCGAGGTCTGTAATTTTTGTCGTGTATATATATACACACACTATAATCCACAAAAAATATATAATATCTACTCATAGGAAAATATAAATGACTGGGAGTTAAGCCAAGCCAGAACTTGCCTTTTGTGCATATTTCTCTTTCAAGATTTTTTTTTTAGTAGTTCTTTGTCGTGTGTAAGCTTAGTGCTCTCGACTCCGCGCCATGCTCCCCACCCTGCTCCTGAGACACCTAGTGCCATGGTTCCGCTTGTGGCCACAGACACTCCAGCTTCCCGTGCTCGCTTCCTAGCTGCCTTATACTCACCCAGCCCCGTCCTGCTTCCTCCTCCATCAGCGCACTGCTCTGTCTCCTCCTGCTTGTAGATGCACTTTCCCTTCTGGTCACCAGGGGTGCACACGAGCTAATCTCCTGGATTTAAAGGATCAGCCTACTGCAGGTAATTCTCTCTCTCACCTATCGTTTGGCAGGGCTTTTTAGATTCCTCTTACGACTTCTGACCCATTTTGATTCCATTCCTTAGTCCCATTCCGTTGTGCACTCCCTAGTGAATCTATTTACACGACGTCTCACCCCTGCTCCGTCTAAGCCTGTCATTATACCCTTCTTCACCAGTCTGTTTTCTGCGCTAGTCCCTGTGCATCCTACGCTTTCCACGTTCTGCGCTCAAGTCCTGCTTCGACTGTCACTGCTAGGACTTGCGTCAGCAGTATCGACCTGGGGATTCCCTGCATCAAAGTCCTATTTTGCGGTGGGCTCCTCAATACAAGTCCCCTTAGACTCCGCTTCCCAGCGTTGGTCACATCAACTCTATATGGTGACCAGCGGATCCACCTTCCATTCCAAGAGTCATCGTGAAACTTGCCAACTCTTTTTCCATTGTAGATTTTTGACAACTTTATTTATTTTAGGTTTAGAAGGTTTATATCTGTATATGCTTTGTATTGGGCTTTTACCATCAGATAGAACAGATTTTATACAAACGGGAGAATATTAAAAATCATACTGTAAAGGAGTTTGTGACATTTTAGTTACTAAAGTGGTTTAAGGATGAATTCACATGGCATATAGCTGCTGTGGAAGGGTACTCACTGTGTACTTCCCACAGCGTTCCAGCCCATGCCCCATTTACCTCCCCTTTCCCCGACACGAAACGCCGCAAGAAGGGGAATTCACTTCTTTTGGGGTGTCAGTACGCAGGGGGTAATAGCAGTAAAATCATAGCACTAAAGATGCTTTTTTTTCCCGAAATTTTTAAATTTTTTTCAAAAACAGCATTTCTTTGGCATTTTACGTATAGGTTTTTTTGTAGAACTTGAAAAGTAGTATAAGAAACAAAATACACATGTATAAAAATATAAAATCTCTCTATGTGTGTGAAGGCCGAAAGTTTTTTTGTTTTTTTTTGTGACACATGCCTATGTATTTTTCCAGTTGCCCCAAAGACATAACTTTTTAAATGCATCAACTCTTTTCCACAAATTTAAATTAAGGGTTTATATGGACATTTTGATAAACATTCCAAATTTTTTGAAACATATTTTTACACCCCCTGTATAATTAAAACTTACAATTATTGGTATTTTGGAAGAATAAATTGTTTTTAACTATAGACTCATGGGGTACTAAAAATAAATCTCACAATTGTATTTTTTTTTTTATTACATTAATTTAACCTCCCTCAATAAAATTAATACGGGAATCATTGAAAAAGCATTGTTTTTATGGAACTTTGTTGTAGAAACTATGCAAGGAAATTTCCCTTTTTAAAAAAACTATATTTATACACTTACTTATAAATAATAACATATAATGATACAGGCTATTCTCCAGCATGATTTTGGCTCTTAACATGTTTTTGAAATTATTCTGTCAAGAATATTTACATATTACTTGTGTTTGAGTTTTTTCCATTTCATTTGTTTTTTTTTCCCAATTAGCTTTTTTGACATACAAGTTCTACCAACGTTCATATTTTATATGTAAAGTTGGCTTAAAAAAGTAAGAAAAACACAACATGATGATGAAAACCCGAATTAAATTATCATCCCGTTAATCAGCGGGAGTACAGTTAAAATGTACAAAGAATATTTCATTTCCAAATGCCACTAACCTAATAAATTCACAAAAATTAGATGACTTCTTTCCCTCCCCACAAAAAAAAGTAAATTAAAATAAAAAAAACAAATGGAGCATAAAGAATAAATACAGACTCCAGAACAAGCACAAAATTTCATCCCCAAAGAATACAAAAACCAAAAATTTAAAAAATTCAGAGTAAGGGCAAAACACCCACGAAAAAGAACTTCACATAAGGAAAAAACTCCGTTTATTAAAAAGGCTCCTCAGGGACAACCCACATGAAACCAACCCCGCAGCATAAATTCTGTAATGTTCAAAGGGCCAAAATGATAAAAAAGTCTAGGGTTTAAAACCCCTTTTTCCCCTACAACCAATCAGGGTCCCTCCATTTTCCAGGGTTATGAAATGAAAGGGGGGGCTTGATTTGGTTGTAGGGCAAAAAAGTAGTTTTGACCACATTTTCATAATGTGGGTCTGTATTAGAGTTAATTGTTTAGTTGCAGCCGTCACTTAAAAGAGTTGTCCAGTGAACCAAGATATAAAAATAATCAAATTATTTGCCTCAGTCTAGATTTACCTCTCCATGATGCTTTCTTTGCAAATATGTTCTTTTTCTGTGCTTTGTGTATTTTCCCCTCTTAAAAACACAACATTTCCCTTCATAGGTCTATAAAACCCCGGGTACTTTTTTGCTTTTTTATTTTTCCCCCCCAACCAAAAACTTAGTGATGCTGCCCTTTTCCTCCTTATTAAACACTTTTGGAAGGGGGGGAGGGGAGATCAAACATACGTTTCAGAGATCCCTAAAAAAAGCTTTAAAACAAAATTTTGGGCATTGGGTTTCCCGGGCTAAATTTTTGGGGGACATCTAAACAATACCCATTTTGGGTCAAAAAGCTGTTTTTAGACCCAATAGTATGAAGTTTGTGAAATTTAAAAATTAAGATTCTTTGATCCAAATTAGGAAAGAAAGATAATACCAGACCAGTTAAAGGGGGTCGGTTGAGCCAGGCTTTTGTATTGGGAGTGCAATTGCGTTTGTAGCCTGCAAAAACACTTCATACATTCTGGCCTTCTACCTCCTTAACCCTTAAGGACCCCCCTGTTTTGACCTTCTACAC
>JAODAL010037419.1:0-40401 GCA_025379985.1 Phyllomedusa bahiana
GAGGTATTATTCAGTAAACATGTGGTGGTGAAATGTGGTTATGGTGTTGTGGTATTATTCAGTCACTATGTGGTGGTGAGATATGGTCATGTTGCAGTATTATTCAATCACTATATGGTGGTGGTATGTGGTCATGGCGTGGCCATAATATTCAGTCACTATGTGGTGGTCATGATATGACAGTATTATCCAGTAATTACATGGTGGTGATATGTGGTCATTTGGTTGTTTTGTTATTCAATAACTATGTGTTGGTGATATGTGGTCATGCTGTGGCGGTAATATTTGATCTCAGTTTAGTTGTATCATTGATATTTGCTCCCTGTATAGTGGTATTATGTGGTCACAGAATGACCGTTATAACAAGGTATCATCCATAGAACATTGTCTAAAAGCTATTTTTATGAATTTCTGTATATACAATACATGACTTCATATAAATACATATTTATAGACACCAGTAATGCTGCTTTAGTGTTGCCACTGTTCTGCTGGAGGTGGTGGGACATGATTCTGTGAGGTGGGGGGTGGTTAGAGGTATTGTATGTCCTGGTATAATATCATGTGTTAGGGTTTGGTTCAAGGCGTGGCTTGAAGTGTCTTTCTTTGCAATCTCTAAAGCTTGGTAGGTATGGGTATATCCACTCTTTAGTAGGAGGTGAACGCACTCGATAGTCAGAGGTGTGTCCACTCGATAGTCAGAGGTGTGTCCACTCGATAGTCAGAGGTGTGTCCACTCGATAGTCAGAGGTGTGTCCACTCGATAGTCAGTGGTGTGTCCACTCGATAGTCAGAGGTGTGTCCACTCGATAGTCAGAGGTGTGTCCACTCGATAGTCAGAGGTGTGTCCACTCGATAGTCAGTTGTGTGTCCACTCGATAGTCAGAGGTGTGTCCACTCGATAGTCAGAGGTGTGTCCACTCGATAGTCAGAGGTGTTTCCATAGTCATAGGCATGTCCACTCGATCATCAAAGGCGAGTCCATTCTAGAGTCAGAGGCGTGGGGATCCCAACCAAATTATATCAGAGTATAACACCACTTTGTAGATGGAGGGTGTACCCATTTATGGTTGTAGGTTTACCATACTAATGGTCGGAACAAGACTGGTGCACTTTATGATCGAAGATGCATCAGTCATGGTTGGAGGTGTACCATATCTTGTTCAGAGGTGCACCCACTTTATGGTCGTGAAGTAACACGCAGGCACTCAGCATCATACTCAGCAGTCAACTTGCACCCACTTTATGTGATAGATACATCACAATATGGTAGGGGTACTCCACCCCAGAGGTGCCCCTCCAATACTCTTCTCTAATGCCATTGGGAAAGATTTCTTGGTGCTGTCCTGCCACTTTCTAATCTCATGTATGAGTCTAGGGGCGGCTGACACGCTCCTCGTAGTTTGGAATTGACAGAAAAATGGGGACCCGTCACATTCAGCTCTGGGGGATGACATTTTTTGGTGATGATTATGTGAACTGAGTGAGTGTACAGCAGGTAATTGGGCATCGGAGTCCAGTTTACTATTCCAGTAGTCTGGATAACAACCACTGTGGGAGCTGTTATGACAGCCATGTTGGTTGTGATACAGTGATCACTAAAGTGAAAAGTGAGAAGCACCGAAAAAGCTTTTTCATTTAAAAATGATAAAAAAATAAATTTTATTAAAATCAGTATAAAAACCACAGTCATATTATATGCAGGGTTTTATATACTATTATGTTTATGATTTAGGCTGTGGCTACTGCTACCCAGGAGTAGAAATACTGAATGTGAAAATCTAATTGACCCACCTTATGTCTTTAAAACAGTTTTCCATTATCGCAGAATGAGTAAGAAATCCACATAGGTTTGAAATCGTGTAACAGTGCCAGGTGTGACTTACATTTTTTTCTTGTTTTTTTTCTATTATAATGCTGTGGTTTTGTATAACTGTTTTGAATAAAATGTAGTTTTTTTTATACTTTTTGATGAAAAAGATTTTTTCAGTGCTTACTCTCACTTTCTCTTCTGTGATCACACTATATGCCTTCTTTCTCATTTGTGAGTGACAAGATATATGAATGTATCATCTTCCTGGTGGGGAGTTTGCTTTGGACATGTTGGTTGTCATCCTGCTTTTCTAGAATCAGATATTAATAGGAAATGACACAATAGACTGTTTCTATTGGAGATATCTGTGTGGATTCCTCTCTGCAGGGGATTCTCCTTCAGGGGGCAGCATTGTACACAATCCACCATCCTTATCTGTTATAGCATCCAGTCTAGGCTATTCTCCATTTGGTAAATAGCCTAGACTGCAACTCCCCCCTGAATTGATATATTATAAAAATTCCTCACTTATGATTACATAACCAAATTATTTTCTGGTTAAAAAAAAATAGACATTTGCATATGTCCTATTAGACTATTCTGGCGTAATTGAGGGGGCTGCTCCATGTAGGACTCTCGTTTCTCAGGGCTACAAACACATTGATACTTTACATGCGACATGCCCCAGAATATGTCATGAGATCTGTGGTAAATGCTTCATTACACCTCTGGAGGCGCCAAGAGAAATTAAACAATTAGGTGACATATAGGATTTGGGCGCCCCCCACGGCCCACAGGACGCCAATTATTTTGTGGGCATTAGTAGCGTAGAATGCACCCGAATTTTGAACCTATTCTACTGGGGGTCATAGATTTAGCGCTTTCTAGCTCCAAAATGACAAATCAGGCTCAGATAAACCACTTTGAACTTGCTCTACCTGTTCCAGCAGTAATGCGCCTAGTTTTGCAGTAGAATCATACGGTTATGGTGCGACATGCCTCCAGAACGCCCCCAATCCCAGACGCATTAAAAAGTGCTGCGGGCGCCCGATAATGCGCCTAATTTTGGATGGTGCCTGATTATAAATCTAGAGAACAGGGATGCGCCAGTTTTTGGACTGAAAAACGCCAGACTACTGGCGCAGCTCCATACATACATGTCGCCCATAGGGCCGAGTTCCCCCACAGATTACAGGACCCATCTAATATAAAGAGACTGTGTGGCCGCAGTCATATATCGTTTTGGTAGCCCATTCATGGTATCTCCTCATATACTGCAGCAGTGCTGTGATTAGGCCATACACTTCTACAGATGAAATGAAGACCGAACTGGACTCATGTTTTCCCCTTATACAGTTTCTTATCCGGACACAAGAGCCCCGGTCTACTAAGCTTCTGTGTCCAATGCACAAACCGTATACATCAGTAAATACTAACTCGCAAAGGAAGTCCAATTACGTCTCACATTTGCTACTGTAGAAGTCTATGGTCCTATCATAGGCCCCGCTGTGAGTATCCGCTCGGGGAGAATGTTTATAGTTGCCCTAACGAATACCACAAATGAGCTGTCCAAAACGCTATGTAAAGGGGCCAAACCTCTGTTCACACCACACATTGAGCCAATAATAACCATTTAATAAATGACTTCTAAATAAATGGAAATAATGCACAAGTACACAAGAAATGAATGGGGGTAAAAAAGAAGATTTTATTTATAGCTAAGGGGGGGAATTTTTAGAATTTAAATTTTATTGAAGAATTTTTAAGTCGAGTATTTTATTGCTGTGTATATGTGGGTGTAAATGATGTATCTATTTTACTAAACCTATTATGCCGTTGTTGATCCAGAGAGGCGAAAACCCCTGTGAGGAAAGACCCAATTGTCCTTAAAGGGGGAAAATTCCTTTCCTGGACCCCAATCTGGCGATCAGATAAATCCCAGGATCAAAGGCCGATATCTGATCTATCTTTGTGTCTATGTCTCGGTGCCTATGCTCATTATCTATGTGTGATGTGGGTTTGAGTATTTTTTTAGTCTATATTATTATATATGTGTATATATATAAATATATATAGTAAATATCTATAAATAATATATATATATATATATATATATATATATATATTTATGTACTAATTTAGTGTTGCTGTTTGTTTGGACTGAAAATGTCTTATTTTATTTTCTATTTTTATACTACTAAACTGTGAATCTGCCTACTATGTGTCTGTGTGTGGATGCCTCTACTGATCGTGTAGTGGGTGTGATGTGGAAGTTATACATTTTGTTTAGGTTTATAGATATCTAATATTTTTGTTAATTTAAAAGTATATTTAGAAACAATTTTATTATTTTTTATTGTTTTTTAAAAGCTAGTTATTCTGTGAAACTTTATGTTAATCTAATCAATTTTTAACCTGTTTATTAGGCCGTGTTGATCAGAGGAAGGCGAAAACCCCTATGAGGAAAAGCCAATCGCCTCAAAGGGAAAATTCCTTCCCTGAGACCACCCCCAAATCTATCTGTGCGATCAGATAAATCCCAGATCAGGCGGATTCTGGTGTGTCTACTATGTGTGTTGTGCCTATATACTATCATGTAGTAGTGTTTGCTGTGTGGTACCTACCGCTCCCTAGCCTGTGCTGAGGTGATTCAGGGAAAATAGCCGCTAGGGGGGGTGGGGGGGGGGGGGGGGGGGGGGGGGGGGGGGGGGGGGGGCTCAGGCCGCTACCCAGGACAACTAAACAATAGGCGGCTATTGTTCCTGAACTCACCAGAATGGAAACTAAGCACAGCCGCTCCTGGGGGCGATGGGGTCTTCAGCTGGAGGATGTCCGATGCCAAGTCCCTGGATTGAGGATGGTAAGCTTGGAGCCTTGGGCAGCAAAGGCGATGGCAAAGGTGCGGCTTATAGATGATAACGGAAGAGGTGATGTTCTAGGGCAAAGCCGAGGTGAGGTACAGCATCAGAGACATGAGGCTTGTGGTCCGGAGTGCAGAAGTTCTGGTCAGGAAGCACGGGATTCTCCTGAAGAAATATAAGAAGAAGTGCGTCTCAAAAACTAACATCAACTGGAGCTATCTGTTACCCATTAGGGGGGAATGGTCTATATAAATTATATTATAAGTTATTAGTATTATTATTTATTTTAAAGCGACCATTGATTCCAGGCGCTGTACCATTCGACGGGGGTTACATACATCTACATAAGTCAAGACGAGTACAGTGATAAGGATAATGACAATTGCATGACAGAGGGAGAAGAGGACCCTACCCGCGAGGGCTTACAATCACAAAGGAGGGGGAAAAGACAGGAGGTTGAGGGGCAGACAAGTCGTGGAGGAAAGGTAGTGACAGTTTAAGTGAAGGTTATAGGCAAGCCTGAAGAAATGGGTTTTCAGGTTGCTTTTGAAGCTGGTGAAAGTGTAAGTGTAAGTGTAATATAATGAACCATTCAGCTAAGTAACATCAGATGTAAAGTAGTGATATGAGATCGGTGTCATGATGTGCATAGGCGGCCACTCACACAGATTGTTGTGTGAATTCTTTCCGAGGCCAAACCTCCTCATCCACCTAAGGAGAAGCAAACATAGATCAATGGCAGAGTCAGGGGAAAAGACAAGAACATCTCATAGAATTAGCCCTCACTGGATGCGCATTTTCTTACCCCGGGGCCCAGCTTGGTGACACATGTTAAATCCACGCATGGGAGTGAAGCGGTGTGGTATCCTCCGGCCACTGCATGATGTTGGTGTATCTCCAGAACATGCCTCATACTGGCTTGAATGGTGGTGTTCGCTTGCTCCTTTCCTCCAGTTCCTCCCAGCGATGGTGGAAGAAAAATGGATGCTCTCTGGATGTTGCTCGCTCACCAACCCAGGCGCATTCTCAGGACTTTTTGCGCACCAGTTTTCTTGATACGATGATTGGACATCAAGCGTCAAGCCAAGTTGGAAATATGGGCTTTTTTCTCTGGTGATGTATTTAAACAGCCATTTGCTGGGTGTGCGGCCAGTGTAAAATGGGGAGCGTCCCTGCTACATCCTGGACACCGACAATTCCCCAGCGCTCTCCACCAGATCAACGGCTTGTCGCCATAACTTTTCCTGAGAAGTCACCTCAGGGTCCATATAATTAAAAGGTGGCCCGTCACTTCACAGATCTTATTGGAGGCGGTGACCCATCCTAGTGCCAGCCCCAGGACGATGATCCACGATGTTGGCCATCTGCATTCCAACATGATGTATTCTGGCTTTAGAGTCTCTAGTGGATTGATGTTGTGTCCATGGAGGCAACTGGAGGCCACAAACCATCTCTGCTGTGAGAATCTGAAAAGGAAAACATAACAATAGTCCCCAGTTGTCATTCTTCTGTACCAATTCCCGATAATCATTGTTATAATGGATTTCCTAACTTCTCTTACACTTACATTGTTGAAGTTCAGCAGTAGCCGCAGCATCTTAAGTAACGGCCTTTCTAGGCTGCCACCGAGACATGTACTGCCGGTGATAAATAGCCGGCTCCTCAGATTGATGTGCGGCATGAGAGGTGGCAGAGGAAGGGGCATTCTCTGGGCCAGACAGGAGTATCCGCCGCTCACACACTCCCAGGATGGTATCTGTATTGTCCCCTTTCTATTGAGATCTTAACAGGCCATGTAGGTGTTACGGCCGGGGACTGATGCCAGGACCACCTGAGGAAAACAAATGGAGAGTTCTCATTAGAGGACATCTACAGGCGTCTGGGATTTCAGGGGTGGACTCGTTGGTTGGTCATTTTGGTAGTATTAACTCCTTAATGACCAACCACCGACTATAGACGGTAGGTGGTGCAAGTACTCTTTCTGCAGTGACGTCTAGAGATGTCGCTGCAGAAAAGTGGAGTTAAAAAAGGCTGAGATGGTTTTTGCTCTGAGAACCAGGTGTATATCACAGCTCCGGTTCTTAGAGCATCGATCAGGACCCAAATCTATTGGCTCCTGATCATGTAGATTACTTGTGATACCGTGTCACTGCAAACACATAGTAAGAGCAACCAGGCAGGAAAATAAAGATGGACGAAGCTATGTCCCTAGAAGGATGCTGCAAATAGTAAGGAAGTTCCAGGGATGTCCAAGGAAGTGCCGATCCAGTGGACAATCCCAGGCCTTATCAAACAACAGAAGAGGGCAGCAAGAGAACTGGCACTAGTGGGGGAGCCACCAAGGAAACCGGGACTTGGTGGGGTGAAATGACAGCAGAGCTAGATAAGTAAACTTATGGTTTGTGTATATTAGTAATAGCTGTCGTGCAGTCTTTAGTGGGCCTGTATTTTTTTGACAGCTGAAGCATTGGGTGGAGGCCTTCACGACCTTCGCCCTCCGTCCAGGCTTTACCTGTATACCCTTGGCTTTAAAGCCTGGTGCAGGAAGAGACCAGGTGGGAGATTCGACATGATCTATATACATGTTTGGGAAAGCCATTTCTCCCAGAGGTGAGCTGATGCAGAGAAGGAGCCTGCTACAGCCCACCAAACAGGACCAGATGGTCTGGCTATGTCAGAACTTTACCAGCTGACATGGTGGAGTACATGTTTTTCCTTTTTGTATAGCTGGACTTCAACCTTTAGTTTGATGCTGTTAAACGGCTTGAGTAAGCCTCTGCACAAGACTTTCTGTTATTTTTGGCTGTTTTCAGTCTTTGGTCGGTAGAAAAATAAAAACCCATGTATTTTTGTGTTGCAATCTACCCAGCTTGTGCCTGCTCTGTGACCGCTAATATCCCACTGATATGTGAAGGTCGCTATGGGCACTGGTTGCTACGGTAAATGGCACATAAGCGATTTGTGACTTTCTACGTTTTTGTGAACTGATCGTCCTGGGTGAAGGCTGCTACCATTCCTGCCAAAATCCAGTCCACTGCAATGGAGGAATTGCGAGCAGAATGCCAATGCCAACCAACAAGAAACCAACCGTCGCTGGCTGGAACAGATTGCAGCGCTCAGAGACAGTGTTTCTGCCCAGAGGACAGAAGACGTTTCAGGGGTCGTGCACAGTAAAATGGCAGTACAGCACGCCTTGCAAAAGATGACCCCTGGGCCGTCTCTTCCATTGGGCCAGGTTAGCCATTGCCCGGGGGCCCCATGATCATAGGGGGCCCTCCCTGGCAGCCGCCTACCCTGCCCAGTGGAGTGACAGCCAGGCTCTGCCCATTGGCAGGGCCGGATTCGTAGCTGCAGTCCGCTCGGAGTCGTCGACCGGGGAGAGGAGCTGGGGTTTCCCCCTGGTGGGCCCCGACGTACCGCACCGGTCTGTTGAGGCGCAGGTCTGGCCCGGTCTCCATCACACGGCTCGCATGGCCAGGTTCACACGACTCAGCGCGAGTGCAGAGGTAAGCAGCTGAGGCTGAACAAGTGGATCTACTGATCACCATCTGTTACAGCTCCCAGGAGGCCCGGGGCAGGGCGGCGGCGATGTGATGACTCCTCGTTGCCTGCGTCCGTCGGCCTGCCCGCGGACCGGAGTTTGCCCTTTGGCTGTGAGCGGCCACCCAAGGCTACTGGACGGGTGACGTGGAAGAAGAGGAGGGAAAATCGGAGTGAGTAAGATTTTTTTGTATTTTTTTTATATAAACTACTGGCGAGCCCCTGCAGCCTACCCATGTACTCGGCCCTGCGATCCGATCACTGGCTATATACTCTTTGGGTAGCGCCCCTGCCTACCATGCCATAGCTAGGCCCCTGGCCTGGCTATATACCTGCCCTTGCCTCGCCTCTAATTACAGGCCCTGCCAGGCCTAATTAACTCCATAGGCCCCCTTCACCCACGAGGGCCCAACAAGCCTGGCTATATACTCAGTCGTCCCTGGCCTTGGCTAATACTAGACTGCCCTGCCTACCAAAATACTCGCCCTGCCTAGCTTATATACAGGCCCTGCC
This sequence comes from Phyllomedusa bahiana, assembly GCA_025379985.1. NCBI lineage: Eukaryota > Metazoa > Chordata > Amphibia > Anura > Hylidae > Phyllomedusa > Phyllomedusa bahiana. The sequence goes on from JAODAL010037419.1 coordinate 8,728, forward strand.
TAGACGCCCTAACTACGTGGCCTTGACCTGGCTAATTACTCGACACCTCCTCAACGCCTGGCTATATACTGGCCCTACATTATCTGCCCTGATCTATATTGAGGAGATAAATACAGGACGGGCCCAACAATCCTATGGCGGGAGATATTAAACAGTGGGGGCCAACAATCTACAGTGGGCCATAAACTACCTACAGTTGACAGCATGGACTATCTACAGTGAGCCTAGTTAAAAACTCCTACTAATGTGGTGCTACAATACTCACCTACTTACTAAATATGGGGCCGCCCAAAACAGAGGTGTGGAATCGGTAGCGAAGTGCTGATGAAAAGTGGTGGGAATCTAAGATGTTTGTGTGTTACATTCGCAGGGACGAGTTGGTGGCGGGACAGTCGTCATGGTGGTCTGGACAGAAGTGGCAGATGAAAAGGAAAGAACGATTCAGAGAACACTGATCAATAGATGATCTCCGGTGAGTCCCTGGTCGTTCAGGGGTTATTTGGCTATCTATACTTCGATTAGTGTCTGTAGGTCTCAGTCATGTAATGGTGACCTGAGCTGGTAATGTTTAAATTTGATTCTTTGAGGAGGGTTTTTTTTTTTTTGAGAGGGGGTAGAAGGGGGGGGGGGGCCAGTACACCTCTGCCCAGGGGCCCATAGTGCTGTTAAGACGGCCCTGCCCTGATGATGACGTGGAGGCATACCTGGCGGTGTTTGTTTGAAAGGCTGGCGGAAAGAGAGAAACTCCCTGCTGCCGTATGGACGGAAGTTCTGCCGGCTTATTTTGATTGGGGAACCGTAGAAGGCCTACTTAGATCTGACATACAGAGCAAAGTGCCAATGACTATGACCTTCCTTAAGGACAAGGCCGAGATTATCGGCCAGCGTCTGGTAGTCCCCCTAGCGGTGCGGGCTCGCAGAGTCCATGTATTGGGCGGTTTGATGAGAAATAACCTGCCCGGCTCCCCAGTTATTCTGATCTAACTACACCGGTGTGTGCAAGTGGCCGCAAACCATCAGGTGCTGATCCATCCTCCATCGGTAGACCCGATCCGTCCATGTATTGCAAACGGCGAGTGGACTTCCACGAGAGCTGCATCGTTGGGTTGAACAGGTAGACCCCAAGACACTGGACCAGCTGATTGCCCTCTTGGAGAAGTATACCACCGCAGAGACCTACCTGAGGCCTGAAAATAAAGACCCACCCACAGCCGTCCATTGGCGCTCCAGCGGGGGTCCGCTCCCAGGGCCAGCGCCAAAGCCTTCTCTCCGCCCGATGACCAGGGAGCCATGTCCAGAGACCGGAGTCGAGGTGGTCGCACCCAGAAGGAGAGAGTGTTGGTGGACCCAGAAACGGTACCGTTCCAACACCTTAAAGTCCCCCGGGTGGCCGAGTAGAGGTGCGTTGGTTGGAGGTGCCAACAACTGGGACATATTGCAGTGCGCACTGTCAATCAGCAGGAGGAGCCTATGGAATGTGGTGCCCACCGAGATGGGGCGCCGCCTCTCCATCGTTTTGCCGCCGCCCACCGGCTGGCCTGTAGTGCTGTTCCCCTGCCAGACTCAGGCCCCCAGGAATAGCCATGTCCGGCAAGTGAATGGGGTCAGGGTGTTTGAGAAGGCCTCTGTTTGGACTCTGGCAGTTTAGTTACCCACTTGTGAGGCTGCCATTCCCACATGACCAGGTAACCACGGAGAAACGGGTAGGGGGAGGTCTGCATTACAAGGGGACATCTAAAGCCACTACCCACTGGCTACAGTGACTATCGAGAACTGGTTGCGGGACTTGAGCCAGGAGGTGGGCATCATAAAGTACTTGCGCACTACATCCTCTAAATTCTGGGAAGGGATTTTCCTCTTGTTTTGGGTAACTTTGGTCGCAACCTCAAGGTGACATCTAAAGAATGGAAGCAGAGAGTCTCCAAACCCTCAGTCCCGTTTCCCTAGTGGAGGATGTACAACATGATGCAGTAGGGGTGACCACTGATGTAGCTAACAATTTTTTCGTTAGCTGTGTGAAAAATAAAACCCTGTATTCTTGTTGCAACCTACCCGCTTGTGCCTGCCTCTGTGACCGCTAATCCCCACAACAGCTATTTCAATGTAAAAGCTGGCATGGAGCGTCAATCTGACAGGTCCTGCTCTAAGAACGAGTGGTTACTAACAGCTTATGTTCTTAGATTGTGGCCCGGTCAGGAACCAAAAAGAACGGGTCCGTACTATGAGTGATCACTGTTGAGAATTCCAATCACAGTGGTCACATCAGTGATATAAAAGTGCAAAAAGTATCTGATTCTCCTCACACCATTCCAGCTGTGAATGGAAATAGATATTATGAAACATCTGTGTCCTCTCAGTGAATCACCTGTCATTTTAAACCCTTACAAATCATTGCAAAGAAAAAAAAAACATTATGAGCGACCTGTTTGAAAATTGGTGTCGCTGTGGCATTTCTTAGGCGCATTAAATCAGTGTAAAGTGCGCCTGAAAGTACAAAGTAAGAGGCGCAATACGCAAATCACGGGTGTATAGCGTATCATAACGGAGGCACATAACGTATTATTACCATTGTATGTAATGTACCTGCGTTATGGAGGCGCACAGCATATCATTGCTACTATATGTAATGCGCCTTTTTAGGCACATTACAATGTGTCGTGCCCGGCGTATAATGCACCTAGTTTTGGTATACAACAGTTCATTTATATCGAGACTATGGCATTAAAAGTGTTTTTTGGTGCAAAATAGACCAAAAAAAGGACACTTGAGTATTGGGACATGTCGCTCTATGTGTATATAATATATATAGAGTTATATAAGTGTAAGATATATATATATATATATATATATATATATATATATATATATAGACAGACACACACATACAGACTGTTGTGACAGCAGTGAGAGGTCGTTGTTAGTTCTTGTTTTGGGATTAGTGTGTGGGCTTTAGGGGTGATAGAAAAATAATAAAAAAAGAAGAAAAAAAAAACATCACTCCTGCCCTGCTACAAATCACCAGTGACTGTCTGTCCGCTGTCTCTGACATCATGTCCTCTCTCTACTCTGAAAACTAAACCTCACTAAAAAGACCAAACTTCTTGTCTTACGCCACCACTCTAACCAACACTGTACCCTATTACTATTTCAGTCTCAGTGAGTGGCAACCACCATAACTCCTAGGCAGCAGGCCTGTATGTCCTTGAGGTAATACTAGATTCTACATCTGTCTTTCATCACCCCGTATATCCAATCCCTCGGTCCCGCGTCCCCTGGTCACCTGCACCCCTCAAGAACATCTCCAAAATCCGTAACTTTTCTCACTAGTAGAAACAGCTCCAAACCCTCCATTGTTTTTCTCCATTCCCTCTCCGTCTTTGACTACTGTAACTCCCTACTTGTTGGTCTCACCTCTCTGTAAACACTCCCGCTTCACCAATCTGTCCTAGAATGATCAAGCTCAGGCTTGTCTTTCTTTCCAGCCGCTAAGCTGATTGCCTCTACCCTCTGTCAGTCACTGCACTGGCTGCCTATTTTTACAGAATACAACATAAACTCATCCACTCTCCACCCATAAAGCACTCCACAGTGCTGTCACCCCCCTACATTTCCTCTCTCCATCTGTCTACCACCCTACCCACACTCCCTGGCCTCCGCTCATGCTGATGATATCAGATTAATTTCTCAGTCATCCGAAGCCTCCATCGCCCATTCTCAAAGATTTCCACACGTGCTGCAACAGTTCTCTGAAACAAGCTACCACAGGCGATCAGGCAACAATCACAACCCTCACAGTTTTGAAAGGGCCATAAGAACAACATCCTTCGTCAGGCTGTCATATAAGATCCCTAGTTGCTAAACCAACCCCCACCTGCTATCACACCTATCTGTCCCACCCAACACTAGGGCACTCCACAGCACTTATCTGTATATAGATGTACGTGTCAGGGTGGCAGGGTCACCCAACTTTTATGTAAACCACCGTCCTATATATGGTAACATAGCTTGGACCATTGTAAACTGAGCACTTCTTAACCCTTTGTCTCACCCATACACCATAATAGATTGTAAGCTCTTGCGAGCAGGGTCCTCACACCTTGTGTCTCATTCAGGGCCGGACTGGGACTCAAAAGCAGCCCTCTGCACAAAGGTCCCACCAGCCCACATACAAAGTTTTCTGATTTTCACAGTAGAAATATATGCACGTAATACTTCAAATGAATGCAAATAAAAATGCCGTATGACAATAACATTTAGATTTTTTATTGAACAATAATGAATTTAAATGCTATAAATATATATGTATATCAATACAACAAATTAGACTTTTGTTTCCCAAAATAAATTTAACTTAATGTCAAAAAATACAATATGTAAAAAAAGAATAAATTACAAATAGAATTATATATAATATCTTTCAGAACATTAGTGCAATCCCTAAGAAAACTTGGTCATATGGTATTTAAAGTGCATATAAAGTGAAACATGCGTACAAGAAAACATCAGTATCTTATTTGTATCTTAGAGCTGCATATAATGCTTGGAGAGCTGCCATTTCCAGTAAAATAAAACCTAAACACAATAGAGCTTCTATGGTGTTTACATTTCAAATCATAACGCTGACAATTCTTTGAATATTATATTCCATATGCATTAAGTATACTGATTTAATACTGCATATGCAATTACGGTGAACCTGTCACAGTGAACATCCTATCTGATCTGCCGGCATCATGTTATAGAACCATATGAGCTGAACAGATTTATATTTTTTTCCTTGAGCAAAGATTCAGCAGAACATGTATTTTTTTCATTTAAATCCCTGCTTATTCTGTGTTCAGAAATCCAGTAGGGGGTGTTACCAGTGATTGATAGCCTTCCTTGTATGAGTGTGCATATAGAGATACCTGTCAATCACCGATAACCCCACCCACTGGACTCCTTAACCCAGAATAAGCAGAGATTTAAATTGATTAAAATGTCTACTGAATCTTTCCTTTAAAAACTTTGTATCAATGTGTTTAGCTCCTCCCAATCTATAACTTGCTACCTGCAGATCACAAAGCATGTTCAATGTGAGAGGTTCCATTTATGCCACTTTCATGCTTACATATTTTTGTCAGTATTTTGCATCGGTAAAAGACTTCAACTGCAGTTTGTGAAATGCAAATACTGGTGCAAAATATTTACTAAAATGCTGGTGTGTGAAAGTCGCGTAAGGAAAGACTAAATCTAAAAACTTGTAAAAAGTGCAATTTTTATAGTGCCACATACAAAACAAATAAAGATAACAATACTCTGAGATAAAATATCAACATAAGTACTACGGTAGTATGCAGCATATGCTGCACCATACTCCAGAACTTTAACATGTGTACCCTTCTGGACTAATTGTAAACATGTTATAACTGTGTATACCTGTCCAGTAAACAATACACAGTCATTTAATGAGGACCTTTTGGCTCTCCTTATATGTCTTAAGAAACTTTTATTCCTTCTAATATATGCATAGTCTGACACTGTCCAATCATTCCTGGCAGAGTCAGACTGGGAAAGTACATATCCCAATTGGTCAAAACACAGCTGGCAATTTATTCTTGAATTTCTGTAATGAGTTACAGATAAACAGCACAGAGTTATAAGGAAAGATGCTGGAGAAATGTTATACTAGAAGGAATACATACACTAAAACATACGTCAGGGCAGGTGAAAGGCCCCTATTTTTGTCAGCGGGCCTAATTTATAAAATCTGTATCACAGCAGAAATGAGAGCTTAGATCTGGTCACTATGGGCAACATAGTCTTACAGTTAAACAGATTTGATAAATTAGGCCCAGTGTTGCATGTAAACACAAACTCTTACTTTAGTGCATTTTAGAAAAGAATAATGAATTTTTTTTGTAATGTGACAATAGAAGCATGGGTTGTTCGATTATGGCATTATCACACGTGTCAGTAGGTGGCTTTTTTCATCAACTATGTAAATAATATCATCTCCATCAAGTTTCAATAGTATATCCTTTTCAGTAGCCATTAAGGCCTCGTTCACACGGCTTATTTCAGAACATATTTACAACGGATTTCCGATGTAAGTACGTTCTGAAATCAGTTGAAAATCAGTTGCAAATAAGTGTCACTAAGTGTGGTACGTATTTGTAACTGATTTCCCGACGGATTCCCCATCTCCAATCATTGTAGGTGGTGAATCCGTCCGGAAATAATTGACATGTCAATTGTTTTTCCGTCCGGATTGCCGTCGTCAATCCGCGGCGGCAATCCGGAACGGAATTTTGCGTCGTGTGAACGACGAGCCGTATTTTCTATTGAAATCAATAGAAAATAGGCTGTGTCTTATTTTGGAGGGATTTGCCGACGGATTGACGATGTCAATCCGTCGGAAAATTTCTGTCCGAAATAAGCCGTGTAAACGAGGCCTAACATGAAAGACTCCAAGTGACTCTGACTCATGCTGCTTCGCAATCTGTTTTTTATAAATTTTAGAATGGAAAAGCTTCTTTCACAGGCGACTTGTGTTACAGACAAACTTAGAAGGAATCTGTATGCTAAGCCAATTACATTGTATGCATCTGTCAGTAGATTATAACGTTGTAGCAATTGGTAGACGCAAATCGGACAGTTCTTGCATGCTGAGCAGCTTTTATTCACAAATTCAGTGTCGTCAGTGCTTTGGTCTGCAGGGCTTGCGTCTGTTGCTACTTTCAATAATATATTCTTCAAGCGGTGATCTCTTTAGTTTCTCCCAGTGTAAAGCCAAGCTGCTTAACTCACTGCGTAAATTTTCCGGTGTTGTTCTTTCATCAAATTTAATTAAATGTTTGCTCGTTTCTTCCAAAGCAGAACAACTTAACCCATTTTCTCTTATGGACTGAAAGTTTCTAGGATCAAGGCAGGCAAGGTCTGCATATATTGTTCCATTTGCAGTGAAACGTCGTTCCATACTCCCTGCTACTGTATCCAGGATGATATTATGGACCTCAATCCTGTATGCATCTATTGCATTGGGTTGCACCTCATCCTTAGCTACCTCGCCTGGCATGCGTTTTTTTCTTCGAATTCTTTTCTCAGGCAGAGACGTTTCTATTTCCAATCCTAATTCTCCATAGTTTTTTTGAATCTGGTCACCTGCCCATTTCAAAAAATTATCTGCAGCTTCTTTGACATCTTCAAATGATCTTATGTAACTGTTTAGATTCTGCTGTACATCTTTCACCATGCGATAAGCTTGTAAAATATCCATACCAGATGTTTGCAAATATTTTGATAATGGCGTGGTTAGCTGGAAAATGCGCAAGAAAATGTGGGCTGTAATAATGGTTTCATATTTTAGCAGGCAATCACAGTATCCCTTTGCTTTTGCACGAGCATCAGAGTTGTTCTTGTTTGATGTATGAAAAATTGTTAGCATAACAATAAGATAAACATATAAGGCAGAATCTGGGTTTCCAAAGGTCCCCAAAAACTTTTTTAAGGGAATGTCTTTGGACCACCAACGAGTTTAACCTATAGTAGAAAGCCTACGATGGAGAGGATCCTGGCTTACATTTTCCCACAAATCCATTCGAATGTAGGAATCCTTAATGAACACTGCAACATCATTGAGCAGCATAAATAATGATGCACTTTGCAATGTTGTCTTGGTGGCATCCGACAAAACTAGGTTCAGAACATGAGAATAACACCATACATGTATCTGACCAGGGGAAACTGTTGTTAGCCATTTTGAAAAGCCATTGTAAGCCCCTTGCATATTAGCTGCCCCATCAGTGGAACTGCCGATACATTTTTCAACACTTATGTTGCAGTCAATAAGAACCTTCATCAGAAGCTGATGTATAGCTTCACCAGTGGCTAATTTGCAGTTGACTACTGCAAGCAGCCTTTCATGGACTTGATTAGTGACGTACCGAATTATAATTGTCAACTGATCCTGTGATGTTATATCTTGGGAAGTGTCAATTTGGATAGAGAACATTCCAGCCTCCCTTACTTCTCTCTCAATAGTTGTCTGAATAAGTTGCTTGATTGAGTCAATGATTCCATTCACTGTATTTTTTGACAGCAGCGTTATAAAGGATCCTCTTCCCCTATCACCTCTGGAATGCTTCTGTTGGCTTTTTTCAATGCATTCACTGACATGCTCTTGTAGGCAGACATCATACTTACTTAGCAACAAAACAAGCTCCAGAAAATTTCCATGGTTTAACATAGCATCTTGTAAGCTATATGCTGCTTCAGCTTTGTCACCTCTGTAGCTAAGTCCACATTTTACAATCACCCTGATAATATCAATTACCCTATAAAGTAATTGTCTTTTTTTTTTTGCACTTGCTCTCTGTGAGCTGATATTTGAGTTTGAAAAAGGAGACTCCCTATATCGGCACTGCTTGCCTTTAAAAAGTAAGCCTCAGCACAGCTTCTGTGACTCTGACTTTTTTCATGTTCTTCTAATCTTTGAAATACATGTCTCCAATCTTGCAAGCATTCAATAAAAGGGGACCTGTTGTTGAAGGTTTTGAAATGCTAGGCAGACACTGCAAAATATATGTTTTCTCAGGATTGTAAGTAAGCCTTTCGGTTTGTTCCATCCTTCCGAAAGAAGACTTTTTGTAATTTCAAATCCTGGGTATCCTGTTTCGGATGATATTTTAAAAATAAAGCCAACTGTGCTGGTGAAGGACGAGCAAAATAGTCAAAACTTTCTTCAAAGGTGGTTTCCATGCATTCAGATGGTATTCGAGAACTACCACCTGAAGAAGTGTCCAATGTACTATATTGACTTGCATGTGGTACAATGGATGGAGATAAAGAACCACCAGGCATGACACTGGATGAAGATGTACTTGGCTTAGGCACTGTAGTCGATGGAGTGGCGTCTCCAGAAACATCAACAAATGTTGAAACTATCTCAGGTTCGGTGTCACTGGAAGTATCAGGAAAGAGTATCATTTCAGACGTTCTCTCAGCTTCAGACATTGTGAGGCTCTCTGAAGGAGCTGCAGATGTTGAGGGCTCCGCTGTTGTGCGGGAGAACAAGTCTTCTAACTTTGCACACCCTTTTTGCCGGCATTCAGTGCCAGGTTTTTCTTCTTTTAGTCTCTGACCTTCTCAAGCTACACCTTCCCTTTTCTTAGTATGGACTGTGATCCAATTTACCATCAGTAACTACAAAGTGTAAACAAGTATGAGGCTTTGTTGTTACTCGTGGCTCACAAATAAGTTTATGTATTTTTAAAACTATTTTTTTTAATTCACTTTTATTTATAGATATTTCTGGTGGGGACTATTAATTTGACAGCACTGTGCTTTTTAACTGCAATATGAATTTAGTAGTATCTATTTTAGCAGTTATTGTGACCTTTTTGATTATTTTTATGGACGGCTGGGTAAACAAAAAAAAAAAACAATTCTGGTGTTCAGGGTTTTATTTTAATTTTATGTGGTTCAACATGTGGGCTAAATAGGATGGTATTGTGTTAGATCTGACTTCTACAGACATGCCAATCATGCTATGGTCTTGCTACTTATTTTTAATTTAATAAATTACAAAGTTATTTTTTATCATTGTAAATAGTTAACACTCTCCAAAACTTTCACCAGTTATTGGGTATTATATAGGAAGACAGCTGCAGATCATCATTAGGACTGAGTACCCCACAAGTCAGTTTCAGAGTATTAAATAGATGAAAGAAGCAAGCTCTTTCATTTATGTAACCTGTTAGATGCAATTTTATTATCAGCCCCTGCATAATTCATAGCAAACCATACAGATATGGTAGCTGCTGTTATGGCCTTTGCAGTCATTTATGATTTTTAGAAGACACAAATGACTTGGGTTGATATAAAATATGTAGGGGCTAATAGTCATATTAGCCTATATTTAAAACATAAAATTTTAACCCCTATATAATTTCACCTTACTCAGCACTAGTCTGTGTAAAGAAATAATTCCCATAGCCATACACATTACAGAGTAAGGGTGGTTTGGTTTCACATTATGTTAATGACTACATCCAAGAAATCCATTGGGAGTAACTGTGAAAAGAGGTTACCTTGCTGGATTAACCAACAGCATGAGAAGACCATTGGGCTACATTTGCTTATTCTCCAGCGACCATACTTAATATAATAGGAAATCAATAGCATGTTATAAAATACGTTATTGAGTTCCGAAGATTAATGTACACCAGAGGAAAATAGAGTAAATGTAGCCCACAACAGGATTTACTTCTGCCTATTATCTATATGGGGACCACCCATGACTGCATTGCGGTATCCATAGAGGTAAGTTTTTTCACGCAGCCCACTGACGGGTACCAACCAACAAAGACAATTAACATATGTGATACCAAACTTAATTCTTGATACAAAAAAAGGCAAACACTCATTTCCGGCCTACTGTATAGTGTGAATTGGCTGCCTGGAGACCTACAGTGTCCAACAAATGTGATTACACTCCTCCCATTTTTGTAAATATTGTAGCTATACCTTTCACGGGATCAAACACTGAAGATGGTCATACTAATATTGCAATGTAAAAGTAGTCAGTGTACAGTTTGTGTTCAAATTTTGTGATGCCGTCTAAATAATTTAGAAACAGCCATCAATGTCTATCCCATTGGCAAAGATAAAAAAAAGTTGGAGGTTAACCACCTAAGGTTATTGGACAATTGTGGACCAATTTTGCCATTTTTTCCCTACCACTGTGTCTTGTTACAGGTTCTCAGGTGTAAAATTGAGGGATTTGGTGTTGTTGTTTTCACCCTCTCTTCATCACTGGTTACTGGTTGTCAAAAATGGTCTCTAGCAAAGAAATGGTCTGAGAATGTGAAATTTTTTGCTCTATATCATGACGGGCCGAGGCTATAAGAAGATGCCAACAACCCTGGACATAAGCTTGCAGCTACAGTGGTCAAGGACCATACAGAGGTTTAAAAATAGACAGGGTTAGACTCAAAAACAGGTTTTCGCTCCATGGTCGACAAAGAAGTTGGTGCACTGCTAAGCTTCATGACTGAGGCCACCTTGGCTATTGTGGTCAGCCTCTCCTAATTTCTATTTCTGTAGACCTAGAAGGATTAAAGTGTAGTTAATTTGGGGCATCACCTGTTGACGTTTTCCTTGATTGGGAATTGTCCAACATTCGTTTTTCATCTCCATCAGGTCTAGACCGCCATGTGATGGAGAATCTCTTTCCTACTTCCACATTTGTCCTAGAGAAATTTGCCACATAAATTTGTTAGAAATCTAGATTTTTTACTACCACCTTCCTATCCTCTCTTTACTACTTCTGTACACATCCCCTTGGTGTGATAAGTGGGGGTGGAGGGTATATGGACTGAATAGTTGGGGGTTATATTTTGTGTTGGTGCAATGCCACATTGAACAGTGGGAGGGTTGGAGCACTTCGGGTGGTACAGGCCACAGCTTGCAGGCTCAATATCCAAGTTGGGGGGCAGGGGAACAACCCCCTGGAGATTGTGCGAAATGCTGTGGTCTGTACCCTGCAAAATCATATTGTATGATCTAACGGCAACCACATTCTTCAAGGAGTGGAGAGGATGGAAGCATTTTTGTTTATTTTTGTTTCCAATTTTAAACAGGCTTTCCCTTTGGACTATATTGGTGTTATTGGACTACAACAGACTGAGTATGTCAGATCAGCATTGGATCCATTATTTAATAAAATGGTTAAAGATGAGTGTTATTGTGGAGTGTTTATTCAAATAAAGTGTTTGGTTTTTTTGTTTATCTCTTTATTCCAGTGTTAGTAATTTAAGGCATCTGACAGGACCACCTTATTATTAATATGCATGGGGCTTGGTGTATGCTAAGGTGTTTTTTGTCACCCCAATGTTGACCTCACTTAATCCACTTTCCCTATTACCCCCAAGTAGTGCGAAGGCACAGGGGTACTGGAAAGAGCCAGGGTACCATCTGAAGCGACCTATGTGATGGTCACTTTGAGGCTGATGTGGACTGATATTTTTCAGGATTGGAATGGACCAATGAATAATGGGCCCTTCCCAATCCCTTATAGTATCCAGCTGCTGTGCTGATTTTACTTTGAACTGGTTGTGACAAGAGCAGGGGACTCCATGTTGCAGTTATCTTTTAATATCTATTCGGATGATTTTCAATAAATGAAATAAATTAGAAAAATAAATTACATTGGGTCCCCCCCTTTTTTGTAACCAAGCCAAGGTCAAACCAGCAAGCATATAGCTCTGATTCTGTCTAGGTGGGTGAGGTCCATGAATACTGGTGGTCGCAGATCCGACTTATCATAAAATACCAGCCTACAGCTGATCCAGAGAGGACCTCAATATAGAGGGTCTGCTTTGATGGTAACCTGGCTCTTCCCAATACCCCTGGTGTGTTGGGTACTGGGGTAATAGTGAACGGAGATTAGTGTCAGACTTAGAGTGACAAAAACCACCACTTGCGGACACCAAGCTCCACTGGTAGTAATAGAGAGGTGTCAGTCAGATACCTCTATTACTAACACTAGAATAAAGTGATAAAAAACACCCGAACAAAGTTAAAAATACAAACACTTTCATTTAAATAAACACTCCCGATAACATCCCTCTTTGTTAATTTTTAATAGAAAAGGATCAACACTGGTCCGAAGCAGTCCAACGAATCCGTCGTAGTCAAAGGGTCTTGTAGTTCAAAGAGAAAACCTGTAAAAATATAGAAACATTACCCGGCCTTTGACTGAACAAACTACTAAACGGAGGTGAAGAAAAGGGAACTCAAACAAGATGAAAGAGCTGGGCTAGGATGAGTTTGAGGTAGGGGCGCCACCTATATTAGGTAGGAGTACCTTTTATATAGTACGTAAGCACTGCATTGGGTACCTAGGTAGACAACCCTCCCACCAGTAGGGAAGTACCCAGTTAGGTATAAAGGGAGGCAGGGAAGTTACCTGGTAGGTAGTGAGTCCGGGCCCAAGGGTTGTTTGTAAACAAATTGCCAAAGCCCAAGGGAGGCACGTAGGAGAGAAAGGCCCAAGTGAGGTACGTAGGCAGACGGGCAAGGCCAAATGGAGGTACGTAGGCATGTGGGCATGGCCCAAGGCAGGTACATAGGCAGGCGGACACCAAGGGAGATACATAGGTGGGTGGGCACCAAGGGAGGTAAGTATATGACCAGGCACCAAGGGAGGTACATAGGCAGGTGGGCTGGCACCAAAGGAGGTACGTAGGCAGACGGGCTGGTACCAAGGGAGGTACGTAGGCAGATGTTTTTTTTTTTATTTAATATAATTATAAAAAAAAAAAAAAAAAAAAAAAAAAAAAAAAAAAAAACGAAGAAAAAAAAACCAAAAAACCCCCCCCCAAAAAAAAAAAAAAAAAAAAATAAAAAAAAGAAAAAAAAAAAAAAAATAAAACAAAAAACCAAAACACAAAACACCCCAAAAAAAAAAAAAAACAAACCACAAAAAAAAAAAAAAAAAACCCCCCCCCCCCCCCCCCCCCCCCCCCCCCCCCCCCCCCCCCCCCCCCCCCCCCACCCAACACACCCCCCCCCCCCCCCCCCCCCCCCCCCCCCCCCCCCCCCACCCCCCCCCCAAAAAAAAAAACCCCCCCAAACAAAAAAAAACCCCCAAAACAAACATATATATAATAATATATAATTAAAAGTATGAACCAAAATTTTTTTATTATTTTTTTTTTTTTTTTTTCATATTTTTTTTATATATATATATATATTAAAAAAATTATATAAATATATATTTTTTATTTTTTTTTTCCCCCCATTTTATATATCTTATTTTTTTTTTTTTTTTTATTTTTATTTTTTTTTTTTATAATATTTTTTTTTTTTTTCGGCACCCAAAGGAGGTAACGTAGGCAGAGACGGCCACCAAGGGAGGTACGTAGGCTGGCACCAAGGGAGGTACGTTGGCAGACGGGCACCAAGGGAGGTACGTAGGCTGGCGGGCTGGCACCAAGGGAGGTACGTAGGCTGGCACCAAGGGAGGTACGTGGGCAGACGGGCACCAAGGGAGACACGTAGGCAGGTGGTTGGGCACCAGGGAGCTATGTAGGCGGCGGGCGGGCACAAGGGAGGTACATAGGCAGGTGGGCACCCAGGAGGTACGTAAGTGGGCGGGCACTGATGGAGGTACCTAGACAGATGGCAACCAAGGGAGGTATGTAGGCAGGTGGACGGGCACCAAATGAGCTACGTAGGCAGGCGGGCTGGCACCAAGGGAGGTACGTAGGCAGCTGGACGGGCACCAAATGAGCTTCGTAAGGCTGGCGGGGGCTGGCACCAAGGGAGGTACGTGGCAGGTGGAGGGCACAAATGGCTAAGTAGGAGGCGGGAGAGGCGCCGGCACCAAGGGTGGTAGTAGGCTGAACAAGGCCCAGAAGCGGTTGGTAGCTTTGTACCTACTTCCCTTGGGCCTTGCCTTCCTACTACCAGGCTCACAACAAGTGGCAAGGGCCCAATCAGTGAAGCTACAAGCAGCTACTTACTATTAAGAGGCGATCTTGGCAGGAGCTGGAACGGGTCCCAGGAGAGGGCAGAGGCTGAGTTCAGCGTGGGTAAGGCCTGCAGGACTGGGGAGGTGGAGCCAGTGAACATCTCTATTGTGCACTGGGAGCTAGCTGGCCTCCACGCACCCCTCTCCCTGCGTGCACCTCCGGCCCCGCCTCCTGCTATGTGACCATCAGTATGTCATCCAGAGAGTAGCCCTACGGCCACTGCGGAGCAACCCGGCTCACAGCAGCACTCAATTGTGGGCTCGGTGGCCGGCGGCCCTTCCATAGTGGCCGCAGCCAGATTTATGTAATTGAAACTTGCTGCTGTAAAGTTACTAACGTGGGCCGCGGCGGAGTATCTCTGCTCACTTCGGCGGCCCTCTGCTTTGGCGCGGCAGCCGGCGGCCCTGTGTAGTGGCCGCAGGCGCAGCCCGCCTCTATAAGTGAGAGACACTGGCAGGCAGCGCAGCGGTCACAGATACCCCAAGTGTGGCAGTTGCGGGCCGCGGCGGCCGGCGGCCAGCTGTAGTGGCCGCAGGCCCGCAGCCACATGAATAATCTGTGTGCTGCGCTGTGCCTGCTAGTCTGAAATCCTGACTGGTCGCATGCCAAAGTGCCGGCCCGGCCGCGTATCACTGCCTTAGCGGCCCGTGGCGGCGCGGCCGGCAGCTGATTCAACTCCGCAGCGCTGCTGCCTTTAAGGTGAGCAGCGCTGCACGCTAGCCTATCTCTCGGCGCCCACATGCGTCCCGGGATGGGCGGCCCGCCGAGGTCATACGCCCCGGTCGGGCAGGTCTCAGTCGGGCCTGGTTCTCATTCTGTAAGTTCTTTTAATGTGTAACTTCTGTATGTATACCCTCTAAATTGTAAAGTGCTGCGGAATATGTTGGCGCTATATAAATAAAAATTATTATTATTATAAAAAATAAAAAAAAAGTTTTTGTGTTACTTGGTTTGGGAGATTGCAAAAAAAAAAAGATTCATAAAAGTTCACCCTTTATTTTGCTGTTGAAAATAGCAAATTGGGGGGTCGTTTTTGGGTTTGGGGAAAACAAAATAAGCCGCTTTTTTCCCAATTTTATTTTTGGGGCGGTTTAGATTACGAATCTTAAATGGTTTCCCAAAGGAATACACTGCTGAGGAAGCCTATGAGCTGTTTGCGCTCAGATTTAATACTGACCCAAACATCTGATGTTGTTTTTTTATTTGAAAGTGAGAGTGAAAGTGTTGCTTCAAAGGATTCTTCTGAAATAAGTACGGGCGGTATGGAAGACGGTGCAGTTACCACGACTTTCAAGGCACCCCCGGGAAAAACTGAAAAACCCCTCAATTTAATGTGGATCCCTACAAACCTCATTTCCCTAGTAAAAAATGTTTTTTTATTGTTCCCCCTAGAATAAATGTCAATGTCAGTAATTTTTTCCCCCTGCTTTTACCACTTTTTCATTTTTAATTACTGAAAAGGGTTTTGGGAAACATATTGTAAAGGAAACAAATTTGTTTTGTCCCCAAAGTCCCATTGCAAGAAACCCCTCGTCTAAATTTTGGAAAGATTTGGATATCACCCCTACAAACAAAAATAAAAAAATTTTGGGGTTTTAAAACCTTTTAAACCCCCCTTACCGGACATTTGACGTACCTTACGTTAAGGTTGGGTGGGGTTCCCCAAATTTTGCAAATTGGGTTTTTTTATGGGGGATCTTGCGAG
The DNA here is from genome assembly GCA_025379985.1 of Phyllomedusa bahiana. NCBI lineage: Eukaryota > Metazoa > Chordata > Amphibia > Anura > Hylidae > Phyllomedusa > Phyllomedusa bahiana. The sequence goes on from JAODAL010037419.1 coordinate 24,949, forward strand.
CTCACAAGCGGAGCTCGAAAGTTTACAGCATGGGCCCAGTGTATATTATGCTGGCATAATGCCCCCATCCCCCGAAAGCCGGAATCAGCTCGGGCCCAAAAGGTTTGTTTAAACCCTTCATTATCCCCAAATCAATCAGGGGTCGCGAAAATTTGAGGTTACAGGCAGGAGGAGTGAGCCCCCCCTCCCTGGGGACCGGCCCCAGTGCGGCCACCCTGCGCCGTGACGGGTTTCCACTAACCCAATACCCCCGGATGCTTTCTGAAAGAAACCCCGGGTTTTATCTGGTGACTTCCCCTTGCCCGTTTGGCTTTGGGGGGCAGGGTGTTTTGACAGTCACCATGGCGACCATTTTACAATCCGGGGTTGCAGGTCTCCTCTTTTGATAAATTTTGAATTTCTCATACAAACCCCTCTGGGGAAAAAAGGGGAAAAAAGTTTTAAAAATGTAAAAAAAAAAACACGAAAAAAAAAAAAAAACAGGGTTTACCGCCCCTTTCCCCTTTTATATCCCAACCCCCCAAAAAAATTTTGGAAAATAAATTTCCCCAATTTTTGGATCGTCGCGTGCGTAACGACCCACCCTATAAATATGTCGCGTTTATTAACCCGTACTGTGAATGCCGTAAAAAATTTTATTTAAAAGTCACAGAATTGTGATTTTTCTTCATCCCGCAGCACATAAAAGGGAATAAAAAGTGATCAAAAATTTAAAAAAACAACCCAAAAAGTTGCCATTAAAAAGGGCAGTCCCCCCCCCCCCCCAAAAACACACACCAAAAAAAAAAAAATCCCCCACAAAGCTCTGTATATGGAAAAAAAAAAGTTATTGCTATTTTGAAGACAGTGATAATGGGAAATTTTTTTTTACACAATTAAAAAAAACTTTTTTTGATAGCCCGTTTTTCAACCCCCAAAAGTAGGGTATTTGGGGAAATTGGAAGAAAATTTCGTAAACAATTTGGGGTTTCTTTTTTTTCGGATTCCATGTTAAAAAAAATTTAAAATTTTCAGCCCAAAAAATTTCAGATTGTTGGAAAAAAAAAATTAAATTTTTTTTTTCAGAGCCAACGCTAAAGAAATTTGTGAAACACCTGTGGGGTCGATATACGCACTGCCCCCCTGGATATATTTCCCTTTTAAGGGGGGTAGTTTTCCCCAAAATGGGGTTTTTTTAGGGGTGTTTGTTAAGTTTTTGTCCTTTTGGGTGTCTGCAAACCTGAAATGGCGCCCAAAAAAAAAATTTAATTTAAAATGAGACCCCCGTGTCCGGTAGGTTTCTCCTCCTATTAGGGGCTTGTGGTTAAGGGCCAAATTGCGCCCCTGGGACCAAAAAAATAGGATTTCCCTGAAAAGTCAGAATCTGGGGAATCAAATTTAGTTTCATTTACCTGGTCACTCTACTTTTTTCCGGAATTTTTGAATTTAAAATTTTGAAAAAAATTTCACCCAAAAAAGGGAAAAATTTTTTACATTTCACCTCCCCCCCCTGTGATTTAATTTCTGTGAAATATCTAAAGGGGTAACAAACTTCCTAAATGCTTTTTTAAATACTTTAAGGAGTCTAGCTTCTTAGATGGGGTCATTTATTGGGGTATCTAACATACAGACCCCTAAAAGCCACGTCAGAACTATACTGTTCCCTAAAAAAATCTATATTGCAAATTTTCTTGAAAATGTGAAAAATGACTACTACATTTCTAAGCCCCTTAATGTGGTAAAAAAAAAAAAAATTTAATAAATGATGCCAACCTACAGTAGACATATGGTAGATGCTAGTTATAAACTATTTTGAGTGGAATAACGATCTGTCTTACATGCAGAAATTTTTGAACTTTGAAAATTGCTAATTTTTGCAAATTTTCATGATATTTTGATATTTTTCACAAATAAGGACTTTTTGGAACAAAATGTATTACTAACTTAAAGCACAATGGGCCACATGTATGAAAAGTGTTCAGGTCTGAAACTCACTTTGTTTCCCATAGCAACCAATCAGAGAGCGCCTCTTTTTTTCCAGAGCACTGTATGAAATGAAAGGAGAGCTCTGATTGGTTGCAATGGGAAACAAAGTGAGTTTTAGACCTAGACACTTTTCATACATGTGGCCCAATGTGTCACAAGAAAACAATCTCTGAATCGCTTGGATAGGTAAAAGTGTCAAAAAGTTATTCACACATAAAGGGCGACATGTCAGATTTTAAAACCGGGAAGGTCAAAACTGGCTCCGGTGGTAAGGGGTTAACATGGGAGTCATTATGAAAAAAATAAATAAATTCCAGCTTGTCGAACATGAACCCTTCAGTACACAGTCACTTGGTAGTAGTTTCAATATTTGAGCCGCATAATATAAAATCCGCTGCACAGAGACTCCTCAATCTCTCTTCAACATAGCAGGCAATAGAAGTAGCAGATAGTAACTAGACTTGGTAGCAAAATGTATTAAAAGTCTTGAACATACAAAACTCCAAACTGTTACAAGTTTGTTACTTGCGTTTATCACTGGTACAAGTCCATAGGAAGCGGCATCAGGATATTCCATTCAATCCTTCACACTGCATGTGCGTAGCTTGGCTTCTCCATTAGGAGCGCACACATCACGCAGGCGGGCGTATTGAAAACGTGCGCGCGACGTTTCGGGAGAGACCTCCACCTTTCTCAAGATCACCTTGTTTAACCCCTTACCGACATTTGTCGTACTCATACGGCAATGTCGGGTAGGGGTTCCCGCAAATTGCCGTATGAGTACGTCAAGCGGATCTTGCGCGCTCACAAGCGGAGCGCGCAAGATCGCGGCATGAAACCAGCGGTATATTACCGCTGGCATCATGCCGCATCCCCCACGGCCGGAGTGAGCTCCGGCCGCGGGGGATTAACCCCCCCGATGTCGCGACATCGTGGTCGCGACATCGCGGCTGCGGGCGGCAGGAGTGAGCTCCTGCTGCCCGCCGATCTCGGCGCAGTAACGGCGCTGAGCGCCGCTACGGAGTCTCCTACCAGACAGCCCGGACGCTGAATGACAGCATCCGGGTTGTCTGGTGACGTCACGATGCCCACAATGCATTGTGGGCAGCGTGACAGTTGCCATGGAGACCAGGATACAGTATAAACTGTATGCTGATCTCCTATTGCATGAACGATCTGACGATCGTTCATGCAATTCCCCCTGGGGAAAAGTGTAAAAAGTGTGAAAAAAGTAAAAAAAAAGTGTAAAAAAGTAAAACACAAACACAAAAAAAATAAATAAAAAATCATGTACACCACCATTTTCCCCTTTACAAATGCTAATCGCCCCAAAAAGATCAAAAATAAATAAAGTACCCATATTTGGTATCGCCGCGTGCGTAGCGACCCACCCTATAAATCTGTCACGTTAATTAACCCGTACGGTGAACGCCGTAAAAAACAAAAACAAAAAACAGTCACAGAATTGCGATTTTTGTACATCCTGCAGCACATAAAATGGAATAAAAAGCGATCAAAACTAATATAAACACCAAAGTTGTACCAATTAAAACGTCAGTCCATCCCGCAAAAAAAAAGTCCTTACACAGCTCTGTATACGGAAAAATTAAAAAGTTCTGGCTATTAGAAGATAGCGATGCATAAATATTGTTTTACACAATAAAAACACTTTTTTTTCAAAAAAAAATTGTGCTTTCAAATAAAAAAACTACATAAATTGGGTATCACCGTAATCGTCTCAACCCACAGAGTAAAACTAACTTGTCACGGATACTGCATGGTGAACGCTATTAAAAATAAACACTGCTAGGACTGCAGTATTTTCTTCACCCTGCCTTCCAAAAAACGGATTTAAAAGCGATCATAAAGTCTTGCCCCCTCAAAAATGTTACCAATAAAAACGTCAACTCATCCCGCAAAAAAAAGTCATTATACAGCTCCATAAACAGAAAAAATAAAAAAGTTATGGCTCTCATACTGCGGTGATGCATAAACGTGCTTTCCTTTTCAAATATGTGTGTTTATTGTGTAAAAGAAGTAAAACATTAAAAAAAATATACAAATGTAGTATCGCTGTAATGTATCAACCTGCTGAGGAAAACTAGCATGTCATTTATACCGCACAGTGACCGCTGTAAAAAATAAAAATAAAAAACACTACCAGGATTGCTGTATTTTGTACAAAATGCCTCACTAAAACCTTAATAAAAAGTGATCAAAGCATCATATGCCCCCCATAATGTTACCAATAAAACATCAACTCATCTCGTTAAAAACAAGCCCACAAGCAGCTCCATATGCAAAAAATTAAGAAAGCTATGGCTGTCAGAATAGGACAACATAAAAACGCAACTTTTTATAAAACTCGCTTCTATTGTGTAAAAGTAATAAAACATAAAAAACTATATAAAATTTATATCATTGTAATTGTACCGACCCCCATAGTAAAGTTATCCCGTCATTTATCCTGTATGGCGAATACTGTAAAAATGAAGCCCAAAAACAATGGCGGAACTGCGTTTCCCCCCTCCATTTCCATGGCCCAATGCTAAAAAAAAACTACGCAACACCTGTGCGCCCAAAATGCAAAATACACCCTAAGATGAGATCCCTGAGGGGTGTTGAATCCAAAATAGGGAAACTTCTGGGAGGTTTCACCTGTTCTAGTACTTTGGGGGCTTTGCAAATGCGAGATGGCCCAACCAATATCTGTGCGCCAAAAGCCAAATAGCACTCCCTCCCTTATACGCACTGCCATGCGCCCAAACAGCAGTTTACACCCACATGTAAGGTATTGCCGAACTTGGAAGAAATTGCGTAACACAATTTTGGGGCTTTTTTTTCCAAGATTCCTTGTAAAAATTAAACATTTTCAGCTAAAATTGCAGATTATTGGAAAAAATATATATTTTTTTATTTTCAGAGCCGAACGCTAAAAAAATTTGTGAAACGCCTGTGGGGTCGATATACTCACTACACCTCTGGATATATTCCGTAAGGGGTGTAGTTTCCAATATGGGGTCTTTTTAGGGGTATTTATTAAGTTTTGGAACCTTAGGGTGTCCGCAAACCTGAAATGGCCCCTAAATAAAATCGTAATGAAAATGAGGCCCCAGAGTCCAGTAGGTGCTCCTCCTATTCTGGGGCTTGTGGTTGAGCCAAATAATGCACATGGGCCACATATGGGATATCTCTGAAAACAGCAGAATCTGGGGAATCAATATTAATTTACATTTCCCTGATCACATTTACCGTATTCTTGTCGATAATGTATAAAAATTGAAATCTGCAAAAAAAGTGAAATTTTGAAATTTCACTTCCACTTTGCTTTAATTCCTGTGAAACACCTAATGGGTTAATAAACTTCCTAAATTCGGTTTTGAATACTTTAAGGGGTGTAGTTTCTTAGATGAGGTCATTTATGGGGATATCTAACATACAGGTCAATCAAAGTCACGTTAGAACTGGACTGGTACCTAAAAATATGTATATTGCAAATTTTCTTGAGAAATTTATAAAAAAATTTGAAATTACACTACAGAAAATTATAAGCGCCCTAATGTCTGTAAAAAAAAAGAAAAAAAAGACATTTAAAAAAATGATGCCAAACTATCAGCAGACATATGTAGTATGCTAGTTATAAACTATTTTTGATTGGAATAACTAGTCTTCTTACATTGCGAAATTTTTGAAGTTTGAAATTGGTAAATTTTTTCACATTTTTCACCATAATTTGATAATTTTCAACGAAATAAACTAATCCATTTTTTGGACCAAAATTTCTTACTGTCTTAAAGCACAATTCCACGAGAAAACAATCTCTGAATCACATGGATAGGTTTAAAGTGTCAAAAAGTTATTCTCACATAAAGTGACACATGACAGATTTCAAAAATAGGGCTCTGTCAGAGAGGCCAAAACTGGCTCCGGCGGTAAGGGGTTAAGAAAGTGTGAAGGATTGAATGGAATATCCTGATGCCGCTTCCTATGGACTTGTACCAGTGATAAGCGCAAGTAACAAACTTGTAACAGTTTGGAGTTTTGTATGTTCAAGACTTTTAATACATTTTGCTACCAAGTCTAGGCACTATCTGCTACTTCTATTGCCGAACATGAACCCTTCAACAGGGAATCAAAGCAATCGTTAAAAAAGGGTGCAGAGTCTGCAGCAAACAAGGACAGTGAAGTGAACCTCGGTATTATAGCTTTTCTTGTACTTCCAACTCCGGCCTATATTTTACTCCCAGTTTGAAATCTATAATACTGACCCACATTATTAATTTTTTTTACTAAATTATGAGTTAAAAGCAGTAAAAAGTAGTGGTAATTTTTTCAAGGGAGAGGGGTCTGCTTTTCAGGTGACTAATTTAGGAATGGGACCTAAAATTCCTTCAAGCCGGAAAGCCAGCGGATGCTCCTATACCTGTAGGTCCTACCATGTGTCCTGGCATAAAATTAGGTATGCAATAGGGATATTTCTGAACAGAGGAGAAACAGGGTGTTACATTTTGGGAAACATTTCTTCATTTTTTTTGAGAGGTAAAGATAGGATAGGACTGCCCGATTTGAGATCACGTTGAAAGTCGTGGGCAGCTTAAACATCTTTTGATCAAAAATGTAACTCGAGAGTCGTCAAAGTTTTATCATGTATGATTAGATAGCATAAAGTTCTTCTATTAGGGATTTCCACTTAGTGTATTGCCCTTTTTGGCAGGAAGATGTGCCGCTCAGGCTGCGGTCCTGTGTGGCGTACAAGTATAGTTACATGTTGTGCCGCAGCCCTGCCAGTGGCTACCCCAGGTTTGGCATAGTACGTTATTTCAGAAATGTTTTTGTGTGCAGACACATACGTTAATACTTGGTGAACATTGATTTTAACTCTAGATGGAAGGAAGGGGTGCTTCCATTTTGTGTTTCCTGTCCGCGCCCTACTCAAACAGCTGTCATAAGAAGGGCCAGCATTGCAGCGTTGGTGTTTTTTATTTTTTCTCTCTGAATAATGGAGGTCGGTTGATCCCCAGTGGGAGGGCGCTGGATTTGGGCTCTATTGAGAGATAAAGGATAGATAGACTGCGCCGAAGGTTTGAGATCAAGCTAAACAATCTATATGATCAAAATTTGTGAACCGAGAGTCTCAAAGTTTTTTCATGTATTATTTAGGAATGGGACCTAAAATTCATTCAAGCCGGAAAGCCAGCGGATGCTCCTATACCTGTAGGTCCTACCATGTGTCCTGGCATAAAATTAGGTATGCAATAGGGATATTTCTGAACAGAGGAGAAACAGGGTGATACATTTTGGGAAACATTTCTTCATTTTTTTAAAACATTAGTTTTATTGACTTTTGCAAATAGAATCACAGTAAATACATAAAAGTACAAGGAACAAAAAACTGCAACAGAGCAGAAACAGCCATGTTATGATAGATATAAGATAGATATAAGAATTAGAGAGATAAGTAAATGAGTGATAATGCACAGGTGCAACAGATCCCACCTAATGACATCACCTATCGGAGAAAAGTACACAGACATTTCTTCATTTTTAAGTACATTGTCCAAAACAAATGTGTTTAAATTAACACTTTTGTAAACAGAAAAAAATTGAAATTAAATCTGTGTTGCCAAAATACTCCAAATGTCCCTTCAAGAATACAGTAAGGAGTGTAGTTCTCAAAATGGGGTCATTTTTTGGAGGTTTATATTGTTTCGGCAGCTTAATGTCTTTAGAAATGTCCAATGCCCAATTTTCAAGCTAAATTTGTGTTCCGAAAGCCAGTGGGTTTTACATGTATGCCCTGTGCTTTTTAAAACATTAGTTTTATTGAGTTTTGTAAATAGAATCACAGTAAATACCGTATATACTTGAGTATAAGCCGTGTTTTTCTGCACAAAAAATGTGCTTAAAAGCCATCCTCGACTTAGGCTCTGTTCACACGGCTAATTGCAGGGTGTACAGTACGCCCCGCAATTACGCCGGGTGTTCGAGAGCTCGCAGCCCGCCGGCCCCACAGACTTTTGTTACTAGCTTGCGCGTAAGCGCTGTGAATAAATGACATGTCAATTATCTCCTTGCGCCTACAATACGATCGTATTATATACGCGGGGAGAGGAGCATAATCCATAGTCCTCTATGAGAACTGTGGATTACTGTAATGATTGGGGCACATTTCGCTTATATTAGAGCGCCGTATGCTCTCAATATGTGGCAAAATGTGTCCAAAAATAAGTTGTGTGAACATAGCCTTACACTAGAGTCACTTAGGAGTGAGTGGGAAATGTTGGTTGTAGGGGATAAGTCAAAGAGAAGTAAATTAGGTCTGTTTGGGGTGGGGGGTGGGAGTAAGGTGTGCACGGGTGCTGACATGGCCTGGGCGCCAGCAGGGATGCCTCAACTCTATGCAACTCCTCTGGGAGCGGATACAGCTGAATCTCGAGTCAGCCATAAGTGTCCAGGCGCTGCCATGGCCCAGGCGCTGTCGCTGATCTCTTCAGCTGTATGTGCTTCCTCTCGGAGTGCATACAGCTGAAGATACCACTGTGGAGCAGAGAGCAAGCGCTCCGTGGTCCACAGGACTCCAGAAGGCCACGGCACAGGCGTCGTGAGTGTCATCACACTGCCTGCACGGCCTGATAACATCACGCCGCCTGTGCCAGAATACGGAGCACCTCGGAGCAGCAGGGGAGATAGGTAAGTACTTGTACTTTTTTAAAACCCTTCCTATACTTGCCTATACCTGCCTATGGGGGACATAAATGCCTTTGGGGGACATATACCTGCCTATGGGGAACATTAAACTGTCTATACCTGCCCATATCTGCCTATTGGTGGTCATTAAACTGCCTATGTAATTTTATTGTTATCCATTTTTATTTTTGAAATTTACCAGTAGCCGCTGCATTTTCAATCCTAGGCTTATACTCGTGTCACTAAGTTTTCCCAGTTTTTTGTGGCAAAAGTAGGTGCCTCGGCTTATACTCGAGTATATACGGTACATAAAAGTACAAGGAACAAAAATCTGCAACAGAGCAACAGGTCCTATCATGTGTCCCGGCATAAAATTAGGGCTACAATAGGGATATTTCTGAAAACAGGAGAAACAGGGTAATACATTTTGGGAAACATTTCTTCATTTTTTAAAACATTAGTTTTATTGAGTTTTGCAAATAGAATCACAGTAAATACATAAAAGTACAAGGAACAAAAATCTGCAACAGAGCAGAAACAGCCATGTTATGATAGATATAAGAATTAGAGAGAGAAGTAAATGAGAGTGATAATGCACAGGTGCAACAGATCCCACCTAAATAATGACCTATTGGAGAAAAGTACACAGACATTTTGTAAAAAAAAAAAATCTTAATTAAATCTGTGTTGCCAAAATACTCCAAATATCATACAAGAATACAGTAAGGCTATGTTCACACGGCTTAATTGCGGGACGTAATTTCGCCCCGCAATTACGCCGTGTGGACGGGGGGCTGGGGCTAGGGAGCGGGGGAGTAAGCAGGGGCCAGGGCACTTCGCGGCCATTGACTATCCGACTGCTAGCGGCGCGTATACGCCGCTAGAAGTGACATGTCAATTATACTCCCTCGCCCCTGACGGCTTCGCCGGTTCGGTGAGAGGTGACGTAGACCATAGTTCTCTATGAGAACTGTGAATTACGGTAATGAATGGGCCGTGTTCGCCCTAAATTGCGCACCTTCGGCGCTAATTACGGGACCGTAAATACGGCCCATTTTAAGCCGTTGAACATGGCCAAAGGAGTGTAGAGTTTTCAAATCGAGTCATTTTTTTTTGTGGGTTTATATTTGTTGTACGGACAGCTTAGATGTGCTTTATAAATGTCCAATGCCCAATTTTCAAGCTAAATTTGTGTTCTGAAAGCCAGTGGGTGATCCTTTATGCCCTGTTATGTTTTCAGGAATAAGATAAGGGCTACAATGGGAATATTTCTGAACTCACGAGAAATGCATTTATTTATTTCTATTTACTTTTGTAACGGTCTGGTAGTGGATCCGCTGGACCACCGCAGGCGATGGTGGAAGCCCACACCAGGGAGCGGAATCTAAGTAGGTCCCGGTATTCACCAGAGCCCGCCGCAAAGCGGGATGGACCCGCTGCGGCGGGAATCTACCAGGTCGCTTCCACTGGCGGGACTTGCCTGCGGTGGCGGCCAAGGGTAGGTGAGGTACAAATTCGTCAGGCAGGCTCGTAGACAGGGGAGCTAGGCAGAGGTCTGGGTCACCTGCCTCTTTTTTGGTAAACGTGGACCAGGCAAAGGGTCTGGGCAGGCGGCAAGATTCGTGGTTGGTAAAGCAGTAGGCTGGCGGTTCGGTAGAAAAAACGGTAGACAAGACTAGACTAGATATCTGAATGCTTTCTCCAAAGGAATAAACACCAAGGATCCGGCAAGACTGCCAGGAAGAGGCCGGACTTAAATAGGAACAGTGCCCGGCAATGACCAATTACCGGCACGCTGTCCCTTTAAATTTCACACTGCCGGCGTGCGCGCGCCCTAGGGAGCAGGGCCGCGCACGCCGCAAGACAGAGACAGGAAGAGCAGGAGCGTGGCCGGGTAAGTGAACGCCGGCATGACTTATGGGTGAGCGGACTCCGTGACCCCCGACGTGCGTGATGGGCCCGCTGCGGTTTTCGGGGCACGGATGCGCCTGCGACCTGGGACGAGGGTCGCAGGGGCATCCGTGACAACTTTGTCCAAAACAAATGTGTTTAAATTGACATCTTTGTAAAAAAAAAAAAAAAAAACCTTGAACTTGGATTTTTGTTCCACCTTTCTTTGCATTATTTTCATCAAAAAACTGTGAGGTAAAAATCTTTTATGAATTGCCTAGGGAGTGTAGCTTTTACTATTTACTGTGTAAGTCTCATAAATTCTTATCAGTGTTATCAGTTTAAAAATAATGCTGACAAAATAAACTAGACATATGTAAATATATAATAAAATATCTATATAGTATACATGTTGATACATAATATATAGCAGTTGAAAATAGGAAAAACATTTCAGTTTTTTTAATTTTGTAATTAAATGCACAAATTGTATCAGTCTACTTTTTCCTCCTAAAGAAAGTCTCATATGTGATGACAAATCAATTTCAAAATTACTTGATTACCAAAACCTTACAGAGACACACCATACCCAAATTTAAAAAAATCTGGCTTGGTCATTAAGGCCTCAGAGGCACAGAAGTTTCTAATTGTCCTATCAGTCACCTCACTACAATCCACATCCTACTGGGCAAGAAATGGCTGATACAGAACTTGGGTGAAGAAAAAATGTATAAATGTATAAAACTCAACCTTGCCCTAAAATTGCCCCTACCCACGACCTGGTGGATGTGGTAAGCTGCTGATAGGTATGCCTGGGGTAGTGGCAGGATGTCTCCGGTCTTGGCTCTCCCAGTGTTGGCTTCTCATCTTCCAATCCCCATTCTTGTCTCTTTTTTCTTCTTGCTTGTATTCTTACTTCCCATTTCAACTATCCTTCGCCTCCCCTTCCTCTTCTCGTCTCATTTTTCTCTCAGCCTTCTTCCTCTGGAACGCCATTTTCACCAAAAATCTTTTGATCTCAGTAATCCAATCCAATGCTGCCCGCGACCAGTTTGAATATAAAAACGTCAGTTGGAAAGGTCAGAGGTCATTAAATCTGCCTGGCTCTGGCCATAAGACCTGGGCTTTTCCCTGCCATATTGACTGTGGGCATCATGACTGGCAATGTTGGCTGCTACCCTGTGCAGTCCACCCTATTGGTGCTCCCTCTTATGGTATACTACATGGGGGCCAAATAATCGAAATATACAGTGTCCACATAACACTGCCATAAAGTGTCCACATAAACTCCGCCCTACAATCGTCCAGATAACACCCCCTATAAAATATCTATCTAACAACACCTTAACAACACCATAGCAGGCTTGGGGTCAGGGATGAGAACTGGTATATCGGGGGCCTGTGCATATATAGAACTATACGTGGAGCGTGAGTTCAAAAAACAAATTAATTTTTGAAAAACGGGAAGAAACTATTAATAGTACTCCCCGCGCTGCTGATTGGAGTGTTACATAGGGTATATGAATAAATAAATGATAAAATTGATTTGTGTGCATGATCATATTAGATGAGTATGAGCTGGATATATAAGGCGCACCCTTATCCTGTGATGTAACAGGCGCCTTCTCTTCTAAGGGATCTCTTTGTCCATTTCTTTCTAAAATGGACAAAATTTGTCCATATTTTTAATTGGGACACATTATCACAGTTTTAGGGTCCTCCTGACCTGGCTTATAGGGGCACTGACACTGGTTATAGGGGCACTGACACTGGTTACAGGGACAAGAACCTGTTACGGTTTATTTATAACCCATACCGACTGGAGCCAGTTTTTGCCTTTCCTGACATAGCCCTCGGTTTTAAATGCGCATGTCCACTTTATGTGAGAATACCTTTTGACGACATTAGCAAGTGATTCAAGATATTGGTTTTATCATGACACATTGTGCTTTAAGTTAGTAAATTTTGGTCCAAAAAATCCTTGTTTATTCGTGAAAAATATGAAAATATCATGAAAATTTGGAAAATTAGCAATTTTCAAAGTTCAAAATTTTCTTCATGTAAGGCAGATAGTTATTCCACTGAAAATAGTTTATAACTAGCATCTACCATATGTCTACTGTAGGTTGCCATCATTTTTTAAATGTTTATTTTTTTTTTTTTACCACATTAGGGGGCTTAGAAATTTAGTAGTCATTTTTCAAGTTCTCAAAGAAGTTTGCAAAATAGATATTTTAAGTGGGACCAGTCCAGATTCATGACGTGGCATTGAGCATCGGTATGTTAGATTACCCCAAGTTAAAGTCATGGGGGCTGGCACGGTGCCGCGCCCCCCCGCGGTCCGCGGCCCGCCCGCCCGCAGGGGTCCGGCGCGGGTGCCGAGGCTCCCCGCAACCATTCCCCTGCTGCCCCGGTTCGTGGCGCCGGCTCACTTACCCATCCACGCTCCTGTGCACGCTGCTCCTGCCTGTTCTGACCGCCGCGCGCGCGCGTGAGTGATGGCTGGTCTGGATTTAAAGGGCCAGCGCATCGTTAATTGGTTATTGGGGCCGTGGCCCTATTAAGGAATAGCCCCCACTCTTGCAGTTTGTTGTGTGCTTTTTAGTGAGTCTTGAGAGTTTGGAGTTCTTTTGATTCCCCGTTTTCCAGTCTTCCGCTAAGTTTCCTGCCTTCCCTGTTTGCCGCCTCCCCGCTTCCGCCGGTCCCGACTACTTTTCCCGGATTATGTTCTGTCCCGCATTCCCGGCCCGCCATGGAAAAGAAAGCACGTCAGGGGTAGGACGGGTAGCCTCAGCGGGGCAAGTCCATCCCGCTTTGGGGGCAGGCTCGGTGAATCGGGGGCAAATTAGACCCCGCCCCCGGCGGGGGGCCTTACCCATCGTTGCGGGTGGCCCGCGAAATCCACCAAAAGTTACAAAAAATGCCCCCATTGAAGAACTAGACCTTTAAAGTATTTAAAAAAGATTTAGGAATTTTGTTACCCTCTTAGATATTTCACAGAAATTAAAGCAAAGTGGAGGTGAAATTTCAAAATTTTATTTTTTTTCAGATTTCCTTTTTTTATTCATTATTCACAAGAATACGGTAGATGTGATCAAGGAAATGCAACTTAATATTGATTCCCCAGATTCCCGACTCGTTTTCGGTATCCCTTTTTTGGCCCCAGTGCGTATTTGGCTCAACCACAAACCCCGAAAGGAGGAGCACCTACTGGATCGGGGGGTCTCATTTTCATTTGGGCCCCATTTCGGGTTTTGCGGACACCCTAAGGTGCTAAACTTAATAAAACCCCAAAAAGACCCCATATTGGGAACTACACCTTTGGGGTTTATTCCAGTGGTGTAGTAGTTATCGACCCCACAGGTTTGTCAAAAAATTTTTTTTGCATTAGGCTGTGAAAAGAAAAAAATTTTTTTTCCAAAATTTGCAATTTTAACAGAAATGTTTAATTTTTTCAAGGAAATGTGGTAAAAAAACCCCCAAAATTTTTGTTACGCAATTTTTCCCAAGTTAACAAAAACCTCATTCGGGTGTAAACTGCTGTTTGGGGCGCGGGGCGGGGCGTAAAAGGGAGGTAGTGTTATTTCTTTGGAACGCAACTTTGGTGGGTGCCAGTGCATTTGCAAACCCCAAAAAAGTATCAGAACAGGTAAAACCCTTTTTGAAGTCACCCCATTTTTGGGATTCACATCCCTCGGGGATCTCATTTGGGTGATTGTGCTTTTGGTGCACGGTATACCATGTTTTTTTTTTTTTGCTTTGGGGCCATGAAAATGGGGTGGAAAAAAAATTTCCCCGCCATTGTTTTAGGGGCTTCTTTTTACAGCGTTCCCCGTGCATTGAAAAAGGCTGAAAACTTTACTATGAGGGTTTGGGTTCAATTGAAATGATATAAATTTTATATAGTTTTTTATTTTTTATTACTCTTACACAATAGAAAATGGTCTTAAAAAATTGCGTTTTATGTTGACCTATTCGATAGCCAAAATTTTTTTCGTTTTCTGTTTACGGGAATGTTATGGGCTTGTTTTTTTCGGGGGGAGTTGACATTTGTATTAGTACCCTTATGGGGGGGGGTATACTCTTTTATCACTTTTTATTTGGTTTTTGTGGGAATTTTGAACAAAAAACAACATTTTTGGTAGTGTTTTTTTTTTTTTTTTTTTACAGCGGGGCACCATGGGTATAAAGACATGATATCTTTACTCAGAGGTACGTTTACTGCGATACCCCATTGTTTTTTTTTTTTGTTTTTCTGCTTTTACACAAAAAAACATTTTTTTCAAAAAGGAAAACACGTTTTTGCTCGCCATAGTCTGGGCCCAAAAATTTTTTTTTTTTTGTGTATGGAGCTTGTAGAGGCTTGTTTTTTGCGGGATGAGTTGACGTTTTTATTGGTATCATTTTTGGGGAGACAAGATTTTTGATCAGTTTAAATCCGTTTTTTGGGAAGGGAGGGTAAAAAAATACTGCAATTCCTAGAAATGTTTTTTATTTTTAACAGCGCTCATCTGCAGATCCATGACCCGTTAGCTTTATTTTTGGGTTGATACGATTATGGCGTTACCAGTTTTATTTTTTTTTGTTTTTAACACTTAAAAAAAAAAAAAAAAGGTTTTATTGTGTAAAACAATGTTTATGCATCGCAACTTTGAGAGCCCTAATTTTTTATTTTTCCATATACAGAGAGGTATAGGGTTGAGAGGGCGAATTTATTTAAAGAAATGGAAATTTTTTTAAATTTTAGGAAATTCGGTTCGAACGAATCAAGTTTGGGCTACCCCGGGTGAAAGAAGTGTCTTTTATTATAAAAAGGCTGCGAGCACATGGGTTTCATGGGGCAAAGCATCTGGGGGGAAGAAGGGTAGCCTGCTGAATGTGCAGAGATGAACAATAGAGCCCGGGGTTTTG
>JAODAL010037420.1:0-40400 GCA_025379985.1 Phyllomedusa bahiana
TTATGGGGGTGTGTGGATGAATTTAAAACATCTACCGTTTTTAAAAATTTTTTCCCTTTTTTAAAAATGCCCGGAAAGGGTGTATGTTGTTGTTATCAACTTTAAAAAAAGCCCAAAAAGGTTTTAAAAATGTAAAACTATAAATAAAAAAACCCTAAAAAATTTGTAAACAAAATGTCAGTTACCAAAAAAAAAATACTAAATGAGGGGCCAACCTTTTACAAAATAGCATTTGGGGGCCCCTTTGTGATCTGTGGGTTTAAACAAGGGGTTTTGGGGGTAAAGCTGTGGCCCCGGACAGGTTTAGTCTTGGGCCAGTGAAAAATAAAATGGTGGTTGAAAAAATTCCCTTTTTCCCGGGGCCCTTTTTAAAAAGTGGGGGTCATGCAGGTTTGGGGCTCATGCTGTGGCCCAGGGGCAAGGGTTTGTCAATGTCCCCCGTGAAACCCAAAAAAAGGTTGGTTCAAAAAAACTCCTTTTTTTCCCCCCACTTTTTAATCTGTGGGTCAGACAGGGGGTTTTTAAAGGTCATTCTGGGTACAGGACGTTATTAATTTTCCAGTTCAACTAAAAAATGGGGTTTGAAAGACTTGTTTTTCCGGCCCCTTTTTTTTATTGGGGGTTTATGCAGGTTTTGGGGCTATGCCTGCGTTTCCCGGACAGGGATATTCAATGGTTTTTGTTCAAGTTAAAATGTTGGGGCCCAAAACATACTGCCCTTTTGGCCCTTTTTAAAATTTTTTTTTGTCTGCGGTTTAAAGGTCAAAAGCTGTGGTGCAAAAAAACGGGGTAGTGGGGGGTCGGTGATTTTTTTTTTTGTTTGGGTTTTTTTAAAACCCAAGTGTGTTGCCCAAGATTTTTACACGTATCCATTTGGACTGGGGTTGGGATGGGTTTTTCCAGCTTTCCCCTCCCTGTTTTGGGGTTTTAAAAAATTTAAGGTGTTGTTTCTCTCCCATTAAAACTTTTTAAAGGGGCATTGGGGGGGTAATTTGGAAAGGGCCCCCCCCCCCAAAAATTTGTTTTGTTCACTTCGCCCCGAATTTTTTCGGCAAAAAAAAAACTTTGTTTTGGGAAATTTCCCTTCCCGGGGCGGAAAAAGCCCCTTTAAAAAACAAACTTTTTTTCAAAGGGTGCACGAGCCTGCAAAAGGGGCTGTAGAACCCCTTTTGAAAAGTTAAATTTTTCAGAAGGGGGGCTTGGGGTTTTGGTTTTTTCAAAAATTTTTGTTTTTTTGTATGGCACACTTCCCCTTTTAAAAATTTCCCCGGGACTTAAAAGGGCCCAAAAACCCCGACCAAAAAAAATGGAAAGGGGGAATGTTGCCCCGAAATTTAAAAATCATGCCAGGAAAGTGGAAAAAAAAAAAGGGAGGGGGTCAAGGGGGGGCAACCCTTAGTTTAAAGAGTGTGGAAATAAAACCCCGGGCAGCCCCCCAGGGAAACAAAGAGATCAGAACCCGTGGCACCCAAAGAAATTCTGGAAAGTGGCAAAAAAAAAAAGGAAAATAGGCCACAGAGTGGCCAATTTACACAGTGTGGGGGGTAAAAGGAGCCCGCCCCCAGCAGCGGGATGAGGTCAGACAAGTGGCAAAATGACCCCAGTGTGTAGGTCCCCCCACATAAACCAAAAAGCGGGGCATGAGGTCAGGGCAGTGGCACAAAAGAAAGAGTTTGTAGGTCCAAAAGCAGCGCCCCAGGCCGCAGATGAAAGGGCAGGGCGTGGCACCCAAAAAAAAAAGTGTGTAGGGCCCCCCCCAGGCCCCGCACCCAGCAGCAAGCATGAGGTTTTTTTTCAGTGGCACAATGGGCACAGTGTGTGGTCACCGGCAGCAGCAAAAGCCCGCCCCCGCATGAGGTCAGGGCAAGTGGGGGAAATGACGAAAAATGTGTAGGGCAGGCAAAAAAGCCCCAGGGAGCAAACATGAAAAGGGAGACAGGGCAGAAAGAAAAGAGGGGGGTAGATCCCCAAAAACAGCAGCCAACCAAACAGCGCATGGGGGTCAGACAGGTGGCACAAAGGGCCAGTGTGTAGGGTCCAAAGGCAGCCCGCCCCAGCCCGCAGCATGAGGTCAGCAGTGGCCAATGAAAAAGTGTGTAGGTCAAGGGCAGAGCTCCCCAAACAGCAGCATGGAAGGGCAAGGGGGAGTGGGCCCCAAAAAGACCTTTGGAGGTGGCAAAAAAAAAAAGGGATTGGCCACCCAAAAATGGGGACAATGACCAGTGTGGAGGTCCCGGCCCCGCCGCAGCATGAGGTAGACAGTGCCACAATGTCGGGGTGTAGGGCACCGGCCCTCAACCCCGCGCAGCATGGGGGTCGAACCGGGGGACAATGACAGAGTGTGTAGGTAAAAGCCCGCGCCACTGCAGCAAACATGGGGGTTGAAAAGTGGCCCCAAAAGACAGAGTGTGAGGTCACAGCGCAGCCACAGCCAGAAAGAAAGGTTTAGGAAAAGGTGGCCCAATGACACAGTGTGTAGGTTTACAAGGCGCAGCCACCCGCAGCAGGGAGGTCAGACAAATGGCACAAAGTCATTCTGGGGGGTTGGCCCCAAAAAAAGGGGGGTAGGCCACAGTGGGGACAATGACAAGTGTGGATGGGAAGGCAGGGCCACGCAGCAGCATTGGGGGCCCTGCAGTGGCACAAAAGGGGCATTCTTGAGGTTGGGGGAAAAAAAAAAGGAAAAAAACCACCAGTGGGGCAATGACACCCCGTTGGAGGTCAAAAGCAGAAAGCCACCAAAAAGGGAGCAAGCCAAGGGCAGACCCGTGGCAAAAATGAACAGTGTGTAGGTCACGGCCCCGCGCCAAGCAGCAGCAATTTTGGTCAGACAAAATGGACAAAGACACAGTGTGTGGTCCTGGCAAACAGCCAAAGCCCGCAGGGATGAGGTCAGGGCAGTGGCACAATGACACAGTGTGGAGGTTTTACGGCAGGGAGCCAAAGCATCAGCATGAGAGTCAGGAAGAGTGCACAATGACATTCTGGAGGTAGGCAAAAAAACAGGAGTAGGCCTCAGAGTGGGACAATGACAACAGTTTGGAAGTTAGTACGGCAGCAGCCACAGCAGCCAGCATGAGGTCAGACAGTGGCACAATGACAGAGTGTGTAGGTCCATGGCAGCGCCACAGCAGCTGCATGCCATGAGGTCCAGACAGTGGGAGCACATTGACACAGTTGTGACATGTCCCCCCCAAACCCCAGAAGCAGACCACAGCTGCAGCATGAGGTTCAGACAGTGCCCCCCCCCCACATTAATGACACAGTGTGGAGGTTTGCGGCAGCAGCGCCACAGCAGCAGCAAGAGGTCAGGCATTGATACAATGACATTTGGAGGTGGCAAAACAGGAGTAGGCCACAGAGTGGGACAATGGACACAGTGTGTGAGGTCACGGGGCAGCAGCCACAGCAGCAGCATTGAGGTCAGGGTGACCAGTGGCACAACGACATAGTGTGTAGGTCACGGCAGCAGCCACAGCGAGCAGCATGAGGGTCAGACAGTGGCCAATGACACAGTTGTGTAGGTTTTACCCCCCTCCCCCCCCAAAAAAACCCGGAGCAGCCACAGCAGCAGCATGAGGTCAGGCAGTGGCACAAACAATGACATTCTGGAGGTGGAAAAAAAACAGGAATAGGCCACAGAGTGGCACCAATGACACAGTAGTGTCCGAGGTCACGGCAGCAGCCAAAGCAGCAGCATGAGGTCAGACAAGTGGGGCCCAAATCACATTCTGGAGTGGTGGCAAAAAAACTGGAGTTGAGGCACAGGAGTGGGACAAATGACAGAGAGGGAGGTGACGGCAGCAGGAGCAACAGCATGAGGTAGAGAGTGGACAAATGACCGAGTGTGGAGGGGTCACGCAGCAGCCACAGCCAGCAGTCATGAGGTCAAAACGTGGCACAATGACAGAGTGTGGAGGTGGGTGGCAATACCAGTCCACTGTCTACTACGAAAACTGTCAGCAGATGTTTGGGCATCAGGTGGGATGCGGCATCAGCAATGTGGCTGAGGCAGGTAGTTTGAACCCAGGGACCCTCATTTCTCACAGTTTGGGTGAGGTTGTCATGCTGATGTAGTCTGACGCCTAAGGCATTGGTGTGTGGAAATACTGGAAGATCCACGCCTGAATTCATCTTGGACAAAAGGTCAGTCGTTCCCAATTTCCCGGTTGGACAAGCGCGTTGCTTGGGGGTAACGATGGCCACCCGTCCGCACTGAAACACCCGCTCTGATGCCACGACTACTGGCCGGGGCAGGACAGCTTCTCCACTGCAAAAATCGGCAGTTGCGGCCACACAATCCAGTTTGGGCTGCCAGTAGTCCAGCGGATCTTGCTTTTATCTGGTGCGGTGGCAGAATGCTGTCCAAAGTAGGGCCACCCTGTTGGTTCAGGTCTTGCTCCAGGTCCTGCTGCTGCTGCTGCTGTGGCGACTGCCCTCCTCACTAGGCGGGGAGAGGAAGCTGTTCATCAGTGACTCCAGACTTAGGTTGCTGAGAATGGAGCTTATGGGTTACTGCTCCGACCCCCCCACATTCCCCGGCAGCCGCGGCAGTTGTACGTGAGCGATGAATAAACCCCAGCTCAGACCTGTCAGAGGAGGGACGATGCCGCACAACACGTATGGCACGCGCCAAACTGACTAAGGAGGATTTCCTATAGTATTTGAGTTTGTCCTCCCTTTTCAATAGCTGGGAAAAGGCTCCCATTTTGGGACCGTAGCGAGGGTCCAATAGGGTGGAGAGCCAGAAGTTATCCTCTGCGTATGTGACTATTCGGCTGTCACTAGCCAGGCAAATAAAGCATGCTGCGCGGCCATCTGCCAAGTTGACTCCGAGGGGCTCCATGACTCCATCCTCACTGTATACTGCCAAGTTGCTTGAGGGGTGTAATATGCCTTTGTCTTCTCATCTCCATCTAGCTCTCTCCAGCCTGCTCTCTGTCTCTCTTTGTCACCTGGGTTAGACAATCCACTCCTTTCACCAGACATTGCTTCTGCTCCATTGTCCTCCTCCTCCTCCCAGTTCAGTACCCCACCGGGACTCATGTGGCCGCGAGATGTATCGCCACGTCTCCAGTCCCCTGCCAGACGATTTTTCAGCATTCTGTTCCAGGACATGAAAGCAGTGTGTGAATGACGTTATCATCCCGTAGTCCTGTGCGACTGACAAATAACGATCACCTCCTCGAATGGCCTCAAACAAACGCAGGTGTCACACTGAGCTGCCCACTGGTGACATCCATCAAAGTTAACACAGGGGAGTAGACGTTCTGTCTGATCGGATCATCAAAAAAATCGTTAATGAGCCTTTCTCTGTTCATACAGTCGGTCCAACTTGTGCAGGCTGGAATTCCAACGGTGGAAACATCGCATATCAGGAGTGTGTTGGGGGAGGACCGTTCTGGCCGCTGAACTCGAGAGGGTGTTCCTGGCTTTGTACGAATGGATAAAGGGCATGCACAGTGTCCTGGCCATTATCAGAATGGTCTGAAGATCGGTGGAAGCCTTCAGGAACCTTTTCACAACCAGATTGAACACATGTGCACCATGCATGGGCGCAAGTGGACATCCCTCCTCGGTGCAGCGCGGACACAAGTTCCTCCCATTGTCCGTCACCATGGTCCGATTTGCAGTTGGCGCGGAGGAAAAAGGGCCACACATCGATTTTGCTGCATTGACGCGGAGCAGTTCCTTCCCTGTGGGACTTCGTTCTGCGAGGCAAGCCAGGTGTAGAACTGCGTGACAGCCGCTGTGCCCTACACATGTGGTATGATGGAGCAGTACTTGTGGAGGCTGAGATGGTGGTGGAGGAGGAGTAGGCGGACTTGGCGCAGGGAAGCCGCAGTTTGAAAACGTGGGGAGAAAGCGCCGTATCTCCTGTCCAAGTTGTGGGTCTGCCTGGGCCCGGAAGCACATTCACCAGTGGGCCGTTAAAGACATTTACGGCCCTGACCGTAGTTCAGCTCCAGACGTCCGCGCTGCCGTTGTACCTTGGAACAAAACCGATAAGCTCAAGGACTGGCCCACCTTCTGTTCTACATATTATGAAGTGCTGCTACTGCCTTTTTGTAAATAGAATTTACGGCTTGGAACTCTCCATCTCAGCTCGGCACATGCCATAGTTCTGCTGAAACAGTTGCAGAAGTCAACATTTTGGAAAGGGGAGGGATGGACTGCAGTAAAAAACTTGGACAGGGAGCACGGTAGCTGCCTGCACCTTAGGATGGTTTGGACGCATACTGTATGGTCTCTATGCAATCGTCTCGGCTGAACGGACTGTGGCGCCTTGAGTAGCGAGTAGCGGGGAGCATCGGAACCGGAGAGATGATGTCAAGAGAGAAACTGCTCCCTTCTGCAGATGGTGGTGGAGCCTTGATGGCTGCAATGGCATGCGTGCCACTGAGCGCTGCTTGCTGCTGCTGTTGCGGCGGCGGCACAGGATGTTCCACCACATCGGTGACAGTTTCTCCTGGCACCGGATGGTGACGCTGGGCATTGTGTTGACGCAAGGGCCGTGGTGCCATCGGTAGCTACTGGCCAAGGATTCACACTTTCCTGCTTATCGTTTCTACATATACCCTATTAGGATCCTCGGGTGTCTTTGCAATTAGTTCTGCCACAAAGAAGAGGATGCAGTTTTTGTTCCGCCATGATCAACGCGTTTGTGTGTGTTGGATGCCGATGACTCGCTAGAGGAACCGTGTATGCCGCTACTTTCGTTGGACCTGCGAAGCGGGTTTTTTAACCCCAGTGGCCGACTTGGCTTCCGACCATCACACTGCTGCTATCCTGGAGGACTCACGGCACGCCACACGGACCACTTGCTGGCTGCGCGCTGGACCTGACGCCGCAAGCTGAACGCCCTCTTTCTTCCTGACGATGATGGAAAGTCCTTTGCCTCCCCGGCTCCCAAGTTCGGGTCTGCTTCTATCATAACTTATTTGTGTTTATTCATCACTGCTGTCCCCTATCATCGAGTCTTGGTGCATGCAGAGGCTAACCCTCACAACATGACCTCCCATGCCACTGCTCAACATCTATACTTTGCCGCCTTACTGCATGATCATAGCAAGGGGATATATGAGGCGCCCATGTTTCTTCGCTGCAAGTAGCTGCTGACTGCCCTCCTCAAATTGTTCATACCTCGCAATATTTGTGGCGCTGAGCCACCAGACGATCATAGTAGATCTCTTGGCCTGAGGGAAACCGCATGGGATCCAAGAGGCGGGTTGAGGGACAGGTGAGAGGCGCTGTGACCCGGCCTCCCAGGGCCATGCCAACTAAGGTTGTGTCTGAATGTTCCCACGACTCTGGAGGAATGTGGATGGCCTAGTACAACCAACAAGAACCCTAGGGTTGCTAGTCAGTACACGGGCAGATAGATGACAGCTGAGTTGTGGCCTCAACGAGTGAACCCTGCCTACGACGTCCCTTGCTGAGCTGCGACATGGCCTGGAATGAGTTTTGTTCCTCTTGCGACTCGAGGTGAAGAGACCTAGCAACTTTCTGTATGCACATTACTTCGCGTTCTACAACTGTACAGACACTGTTTGATGATGATATCTGTGATATGATAATGCTCACACCCTGTAATTGACTCCAAATGAACCCAATAGGAAGCTTGGGTAACCCCCGCTGGATATAATATTGCGCTCCACAAAGAGGCCAGGAAAAATTTAATTGTATGTGCAATTTATATAAACACAGGGTATATTTTAGACTGAATGTAAAAGCACAACACTCAGGCTTAATTAACCTTCGGATATGAATTTGATTTGCTACAAGAGAATTTCTTCTTGGCGGTGAGAAAAAACAAAGTTCTGTTTTCTGAGTACAACTGCTGAACAATGCCTTAATTAACCCTGGATGTTAATGAGCAATTCTAATTGAGCATCCTACAAACCAACTTGCTTATGTAGCGTGTTACAATTGCGTGTTTTCTAGCCACACAACAAGAGATACAAGATTGTAATTAAAAATTTGCTTGTAAATTATGATACAGGAAAATATTATATTATTTTTGGCGGTGAAATGACGGTTTATGGAGGTCACCACCATGCTGAAAAAACAACGCTTAATTAAACCCCTGGATGTAAATTGCGCCCTCCACCAATTTAGCCACCACTAAAACTAGAGTAGCTTTGTAGCGTGTTACAATGACGTGTTTTTTTAGCTACACAACAAGAGAAAAAATTGTAATTTAACCTGTCGCTTGTGATTATGATACAGGAAAAATGTATATATTTTGGCGTTGAAAATGAGTTGTTTCTTGGGATCACACAGCTGAAAAACACGCTTAAAAACCCTGTAGTGAGTTTGAGCGATTACGTTGGACCATAGACAATCTGGATCGATGGTCGATTAGTCGACCATCATCGACAAGATAGTCGTATAGTGAGCCAGTCGATTATGAAGCGACATGGGACCATTAAAAGTCTATGGGGAATGGAGGCAAACAACACCTTCCATTCTTACACCCGCAAACTAGGGCTGGAGAAGCTTGGAAATTTAACATCCACACAGTCAAAATGGATAAGTGCTACTTCTTAGGCAAACACACACGCTAGGTTTAAAAGCCACAGAAAAAAAATCACATCACAAATCAATCTATCCCTGTATTGTGACCGCACACAGATGGACCCTGAACCTGCATCACCCACAAATTAATAAAAGTGCCAGAAGGCAGTTAAATGATTATGAACCATCATTTTTCTTGAACTGGAACATTGGACTATACCCTGTCCTGGAACGCCAGCATGGAGCCCACAACACTGCATGCTCACCCCCACCCCCAATTTAGAAAAATTGCCGGAAAAAGGAGTCTCTTTAAACCACTATTTTTAGTTGTTTGAATTGTCTGGACGTTGACTATACATGTCCTGGGCACAGTATGAGCCCCAACCTGCATGACACCCAGATTCAAAAAGTGCAGGGAAAAAGGAGTCTTTCAACCACCATTTTAGTTTCACATGGACATTGACTATACTGTCCTCGGCGACAGCATGAGCCCAAACCTGCATGACCCCACCACATTTAAAAATTGCATCGGATAAAAAAAACAAGGCAGCTCTTTCAACCACCATTTTAGTTTTCTACGGACATTGACTATACCTGTCCTCGGCCCACAGCATTGTGCCCCAAACCTGCATGACTCCACATTAAAAATTGCGCCAGAAAAAGGAAGTCTTTTCAACCACCATTTTAGTTTCCTGGACATTGGACAATATCTGGGCCTGGACCGCAGTATGACCATTTAAACCTGTCTGACCCCCAAATTAAAAAGTGCCGGGAAAAAGGAGTTTTAAACAACCTTTTTTGTTGAAAGGGAAATTGGGACAAACCCGTCCGGGCCACAGCATGGTCAAAAAAAACCTGCATGACCCCCAGTTTTAAAAAAAGTCCCGGAAAAAAAAGGAAGTTTTTTGAACCACCTTTTAGTTGAATGGACATTGACTATCATTCCTGGACCGCAGCATGACCCAAAACCCCGCAACCCACATGACGATGATGATGAGCTTTTGTGGCCGTGACGCGAGGACGAGGAGGAAAGACTGCTGGATGCAGGTTTGCTTTAAACCCACTAAAGGGACAGAGGGGACGCATTGTTACTGAGATTCACAGGGCCCGACCCAGCGATGACGGGGCCTAGGGTCCTGAACTGCGTTTCCACGGCATGCGTGTTGTCGCCAGCCGGAAGGGCCCTTTTCTTACCTCTACCCCCATGTCCACCCCCCTCTTTGCCCCTTTTAAACCCCCCTGAAATTTCGCTCCATGATCAGAAATAAAAAAATTGAGAAGGTAGGGAAGAGTTTTGGAAAGGTCTCTTATTTTTAAGAGGCAAATCACAGCTTTTCTAAAAATCCCTCAAATCAAAACAAAATTGCGGATTCAAATAAAACCCAAAGTAGAAATTTCAACAAAAGCTGGCTGCCCCAAAAATTAAAAAACCCGTATCTAAAAAGTATTCGGATAATACAAGTATTTTTGGCACCTATCAATTCACTGTGGTACTATAAAATTTGTATTCAAATTTAAAATGCAAAGTAGATTATCAAAGTGGCCGCGCCAAAGTGAAAAAAAACTTTCTGAAATGTATTCGGAAAATAAAAGGTTTTTTTGGCCCCTATCAATTACCTGTGGGACTAAAAATTGCTGTATTAAAATTTTAATGAAAATTGTCTTAAAAAGTGGCCACCCCGGAAAAAAACCTTTTTTGAAATGTATTCGAAATACAAGATTTTTGGCACCTTCAATTCACCTGGGGGTGAACTAAAATTTGCTGATAAAATTAAAAGTGCAAGTTGCCCAATGAAAAAGCTGTAGGGGCCCCAAAAGTAAAAAAACACTATTGTTATGTATTCGTATAATACAAGATTTTTTGGCACCTTTCAATTAACCCCCTTGGGGGACTATAAAATTCTGGATTAAATTTTAAAGTGCAAGTGCCTCAAGAAAAAAGCTGTGGTGCCAAGAAAAAAACACTTTGTTATGTTTCGTAAAATACAAGTTTTTTTGGCACCTTTAAAATTCACTGGGGTGACTATAAAATTGCTGGATTCAATTTAAGTGCAAGTGTAATAAAAAAGTGAGGGCAAAAAAATAAAAAACACTATCGAAATGTACGATAATAAAGTTTTTTTTTTCCCCTTTCAAACCTGGGTACTAAAAATTGCAAGGGGTTCAATTTAAGGAATATCAAATAGAAAAAAAGAATAAATAAACTATTGCAGTGCAAGTCACACTAAGTCTTGGTGAACTTTTTCCAGTATTCTTTTAGAGCTTGCTGGTTCACCCGCGGGCCCCCCCCTCCTTTCCCCCCCCCCCGTGATTTCGCGAAAGCTCCTTTAAAATTCTCTACCCAACTACATAAAATCTTTCCAAACTCTAAACTAATAAAATTGTATGGATCACAGCTAATAGTAGAGGGTTTTTTGTGAAGAAATGAATAATTTCGCTGAGCTGTTGGGCACAACAGAGCGCACGTCCTTTTTGCCTGAGACGCTGAAGACATGAGGGTGAACAGGAAACGCTGTTCTTTGTAAAAAAAAGGGCCCAAACCCCCAAACATCCCAGCATGACGTGCACACCAATCTCACCCTGCTCTATTCTGTAAGTGATTTGCGGCCGCCAAAATCAGGGGGCGCCGAAAATGGCGCATCTTAATAATGAGCACAGATTTTAAAATAAATATGCATGTCTAAAAAAATTTTGATCAAAATAAAAAATGTGCCGTTTCAACTTTGTCGTAAAAAATTGCTCAACCTAAACCCCTGGGGTGTAAATTGCCCAAACAATTGGCCACCCCCAAACTAGTAGCTTTGTAGGTGTTTCAATGGGTGTTTTTTTTTGTACACAAAAAAAATAAAATTGTAATTAACCTTTGTTGTGAATTATGCTACGGAAAAATGTATTATTTTGGCGTTTAAAATGACGGTTTCTTGGGCCCCACAGTAAAAAAAAACGCTTAATTAACCCTGGATGAATTGCGCCCAAACAAATTTAGCCCTACAAAAATAGTAGCTTTGTAGGGGTTTCAAAGCAGTGTTTTTTACGCTAAACAACAAGAAAAAATTGTAATTAACCTTCGCTTTGTGATTTTGCTACAGGAAAAAAGTAATATTTTGAGTTGAAAATGACGGTTTTTTGGGTCCCCACAGCTGAAAAACAACGCAAAATTAACCCCTGTAGTAAATTGTGCCAAAAAATTAACCACCCAAAATAGTAGTTTGTAGCATGTTACAATGGCGTTTTTTACGCTACACAAAAGAGTAAAATTTTTAATTAACTTCGCTTGTGAATTATGTACAGGGGAAAAATGATAATTTTGGCGTTAAAATGACGGTTTTTTGGGCATTACACTGAATAAAAGCTTAATTAACCCCTGGGTGTAAAAATTTCGCCAAAGTTTGAGCAGCCAAAAAAGAAGTGGTATTTGTATTGTAAAAACGTGTTTTTTAAATGAATAAAACGGGAAAACCGGCTTAGCCCCCCCTTGGATATTCAATGTGCTGGTGAGCAGATGGGAAATTTAAATGTTTATGCAGCTGAAAGTGGACCCCCACACGGATTTCAATCCAATCCCCAAAAAAAATTCAGAAATAGAACGTTAAAAAAAGAAATTTCTCTAAGACAAGCTGAGACCCCCAAAAAAAAAAATCGCTGTATAAAAACCAGTTCTTCAGTAACAAAAACCCAACGGCGGGCCCCTTTCCCGGGATCAGTACAGTGAGGCGGTATGAGCTCCCAGCGTGGGCCCCTGGACTTATATAGTGCGGTGACCTCACGGAATCCCCCCCGGTTTTCTCTGATTGGCTTATCTCTGCACATGTCAGGGCAGGCTTTTCCCTTCTTCCTCCCGGGAGTGTTTTCCCCCAAAGTAGCGCCATTTTGCTTGCAGCCATTTTATAAATCAAAAGAAAGCTTCATTCCGCAAAAGTCCCCCAAACTTTGACTTCGTTCAAAACCCAAAAGGGTTTTCCTGAAATTCTAAACGAATTCCCAATTTCGTTAGAATCAATTCGCCCTTCTTAGCATAATTTTTTGACATCGATATCTTATTGTTTAATTGCCGAAAAGGGACTATTGACCCGATGACGATAGTAAAACGTAATCCACATCACAAATTTCTTATGTTTCTAAAGAAAATGAACTTTTTTTTTTTTATTTTTTGAGGCCTAAACAGCACTGCTTGCCCCAAATTTTTATTATTTTAAAAGGGAATTTCCCTCATTTACTCCCAAATAAATACAAATTTTTTGCTTTAAATTTTTGGGAGACATGTTGTCATTTGTTTATAAAAATAAAAAAAACAATGTACTTTTTTTCTCAAAAAAAACAAAACCATTAAAAGAGAAAAATCAGAGAAACTAAAAATTTTGCAGTGGTCTTTTTTAATTTTTTTCCAGACTGTACATTTTTGAATCTACAAAAACTTTTTTTGCGGGTGCAAAAACAATGCGTTTTTCCCCACAAAACCTTATGGGCTTTTTAAACGACAATGTTTAATTTGGGCATTTGTGGCTAGAAATATATCATTATCATGTTGTATATTAAGATCAGAATGCAGACGCACTGTTATAAGGTTATGTAGTGAAAGACGCGTTGATGTGTGCCCGCAATAAAGTTATGTATAAAATTGTTTATGAAATTTTGCATCAATCTATAAAGATTTTATGATTATATTGGAGTGCGGCCTATTTTGCTATTATTGTGCAGAAGGTTTTTTGGTCTGCACCCAAATTCAGTGTGCCGAGGGGAAAATTTTTTCTTTTTAAAAAATTTTAACTACGGGGGCAGGGGCAGTACATGTCCCTTTACGCCCCCTGGGTTTTAAGTGCTTCCTGCCACCACACCAGCAACTTTTTACAGAAGACACTGCCTTTTACCCTCCAGTTTCAAAATGCTGAATTTTCCCGGGGCCAAAGGGCCCCCTCCCTCCCCCACCTCACCTCCAGAAGTCTTAGTGCTCCCCCATAATACCAACATGCGCAGGGAATTGGGGGCGTCACGCAGTTCTACACCTGTTTTCCAGGGGAAAAAAAGCACACAGGGGAGGAAACTGTCCCACGTTTATCAACAAAAAGGAAAAAAAAAAAAAAATTTGTGGCCTTTTCTAGGGACAATGGGAAAAACGGGCCATGGTTCAGGGCAAAGGGAAAAAATATGAAGTCCCGCCCTTTTCCGGGGGCTGAGGCACATGTGTTCAAACTGGTTGCAAACGGTTCCCCCAATCTTTGACCCATCTGCAAGAAAAATCAAAAGTGGGCCCGGAAAAATTTGCATTCACTTCACCAATTCCTACACCCCCAAGCACACCCTCCTTGAGCTGCAGCGGCAGAACGGTCTCCCCTAACATTGGCTGATATGCGACGTTTCCACCCACTGGAATTCCAGCCTCCATATGTTGGACCAACTCTATGAACAGAGAAAGGCCATTAATGATTTCTTGATGATCCAAGTGGATAGGAGTACTCCCCTGTGTAATTTTGATGTCAGCCAGTGGCAGCTCATGCATGACACCTGCCGTTTGCTCAGGCCCTTTGAGGAGGTCAAGTTATTTGTCAGATGCCAGGACTACGGATGAATAACGTCATTCCACTGCTTCATGGCCTGGAACAGATGCTGTAAAATCTATCTGTTCAGGGGAATGGAGACGTGGAATCTACATCTCACGGCCACATGAGTCTTGTGGGAACTGAACTGGAGGAGGAGGAAGAGGACATTGGAGCACAAGCAGTGTCTGGAAAAATTAGTGATTTTTCTACTCAGGTGACAGGAGAGGAGGATCAGGAGCAGCCGGAGGAGGTAGAGGGAGAAGAGGAAGACGAGGCAGATGACCCAAACACACTGTGGCAGTATACAGTGGAGATGGAGGTAGGGAGTTCCTCAGAGTCACTTGCGCAGATGGCCTGCTGCATGTTGATTTTCCTGGCTAGTGACAGCCGAATAGTCACCATCCGGCGAAGGGATGACTTTTTCCTCTCCACCCTCTTGGACCCTCGCTACCAGTCCAAAATGGAAGGCTTTTATTTACCTGCCGAGAGGAAAGACAAACTCAAGTGCTATAGAGAAATCCTATGTAGTCAGTTGTCTGCTGCCTATCTGCGCCATCGTCCATCCTCTGGCAGGTCTGACCGGGGAGTTCCTCATTGCTTACATACCACTGACACGGCTGCTGTGGAGGGTGGGGGAGTAGGAGCAGTACCAGCATCATCAGCAGCAACCTGCAACCAGCAACTTACCGAGTTTGCACTGGACAAGCTGTTCTGCCCAGCCAGTAGTGTGGCATCAGAAATGGGTTTCACCCACCGGATGCCACCCATCAGCTGCCCGCAGCGTCATCTACCACTCACCATCTTTACCAGGGACTGGTATTGCCACCCACCTCCCACTCTGTGGTCTACTCATGCTGCTCCCACCTCCACAGTGGGTCATTGTGCCACTTTGTGGCCTAATCATGTTGCTACCACTTCCACAATCTGTCAATTGCCACTCTGTGGTCTACTCCTGCTGCTGTCACCTCCACAGTGGGTCATTGTGCCAGTCCGTGGCCTGCTCATGTTGCTGCCACCTCCACAATCTGTCATTGTTCCACTCTTTGGCCTGCTCATGTTGCTGCCACCTCCACAATCTTTGTTCCACTCTGTGGCTTTCTCATTTTGCTGACACCTCCACAATTTGTCATTGTGCCACTCTGTGGCCTACTCATGCTGCCACCACCTCCACAATTTGACATTGTGCTACTCTGTGGCCTACTCATACTGCTGCCAACTGACCACTCTCTCTCTCGACAATCCTGTGGTTTCCTAATGCTGTTTCAACTCTCCACCACTCTATAATGTTGCCACTATGTTTGGTTTCCCTCTTCTTTTCATCTGTCAGAAGGAATGAAAAGGAGAAACATAACCCATTTACTGGTCATCTCTGTTTTGGATCAACTCCTGTTTGTTTTTTGGCTTTAGCAATACTGATGGATTATTGACCGATTGAAAGCGGACACTGATGGATCAAAGGAAGGGCAAAATGATCATGTTAACAAAAAATTACTGCCGACACCCTCTCCACTCTTTCGGGGGGCTCTACATGTATCAGCGTTTAACAGAGCAGGTTCTGTAATAATCTGTGGAATCATCTAATTACTGTGTAAAAGGAGTTGGCTCTTTGACGCTTTTGGTCCTTTGCTCGGTTATTTCTAGCTGCCGCTGACATTACCTTGTCAGGCTGCGTTCCCACTTCAGTTATTTGATCAGGTTTGCCCCTGTAACTGCCCAGATAAGTGAAGTGTGAAGCGATTCTAAGAGTAGCGGCTGTCATCTGCGTGTCATACTAAAACACAGCATTGAATGAAGACTAAACCACGCTCCCTATGCATATTTGAGCTTGGCACAATGTTCCACAAAACCCTACAGGCTCTCCACAGCCAGGAAATAGCTGTTTTTTAATGTGATTCGCCGCAAATAAATTCAGGCCGAAACTTTTTTTGCAAAAAATTCGGCAAATCCTCCAAATCTAATTTTTGAGAAATTCGCTCATCTCTAATGTTAATACATTATGATCTACTGGCACATGCAGCAGCCAGGGCAACACTTAGTTAGCCCTGACCGCACACTTCCCATACAGACAGCCCTGGGGCTACTCTAGGTCCCCAGGGCTGACTGTTTAGACATTCCCCGGACTCCATCGGGTAAACAGGAGTCCCGATCACCCGATGAAGCAGGGGAATGCTGCAAACACGGACCATGGCAATCAAGGGATTAAGCAGTGGGAATTGGAGGTTTTCTCCATTTCCTGGTGCTTACAGAGACTGCTCTAGGAAAAGGGCTGTTAAGTAAGGATTTGTTCCTAGCGCAGCCGTGGCACTGGGAGGTGCAAAACCCCTCTGTCTGTCTGCTTAGACATCACTGCAACACCTGCCTTCAAAAGACGCTGGGCAGTTATTAAGGGGTTAAAGTATTTTTTACTTTTTTATTGTTCTTTATCTTAGATAAGGTCTGATAAATCTCTGTTTGTATTTCACTGTGATTACATGACTGGATATTTATTTCAGAATATTTCCACCAGGCATTTAACCAGGCAGAAGATTTACATAGAAACCGAACATAATCCAGGACTTTACACGAGAGATGTGCACAGCGTCACTATATAGAAACCAAGAGAATCTGATCCTCACTCAAAGCTTACTAGACCGAGAAGAAACAAGACTTCAGACCAGATATCCATTTTAGAGGGAAAAAAAAGGCTCATTGTTAATAGGATGAATTTCCAGTTTGACTATATATTTGCAGCTGTGATGTTTACTGAATGCTCTGCAGGGATCCTGGTAAATATGACTATTTTGGCTGCTATCTTCTTGAAATGGAAAACTCTGAGATTTCTTCAACCCTATTATAAGATCCTGGGCTGTTTGGTGATGTCCAGAAATGTATATTTTTTCTGTACTTTAATCTGTCAAATCATTCATGTTTTTTACCAATGGATTATGCTAGACCTGGTCATGTTGATAACACTAAAAGCTGCATTTAATCTGCTATATTACACTAATCTCTGGTTTGCCACCGTCCTCGGTGTCTTTTTCTGTGTGAAGATTACAAACTACAACTGGCAGTTTCACATTTTCCTAAAGACTAAACTCTCCACACTCGTCCCATGGCTCCTCCTTGCCTCTCTGCTCATTTCAGTATCTTCTACTCTTCCATTTGGTTTTTGTGTTTTTCACTTGGATAAAAGCAATTTTACAAATGGTGAAATGGAAAATATGACCGTATACAATGATAGATCATGTATAGGCTTAAAAAACCAGCTCGTTATAGCCCTCTTAGGATCCTTTCCACCATTTCTAATCTTTTGTGTCACAACCTTCCTGTTACTCCATTCTCTTTGGATGCACACCAGACGGATGAGGAGCTCTGGATCCTGTTTTCAAAGCCCAAACTTAGAGTCTCACTTTGGTGCTGTGAAGAGTATGAGCCTCTTCTTAGTGTTACAAATAATGTACTTATGAATGTAATCTCATCAGGAAAAGAGCATCATAATAAATTCTTAAGGTCTGTCACTTTGGTTATATCATCTTTCCCCTCATTCTTCCATTCACTCTACATCATCTCTACTAACTGTGACCTGAAGAAGACCTGTATCTCCATGTTCCATGCTCTTACAAGAGATGCCCATGGCTAGAATTGTTTGTTACCAAATTGCCCGCTTACCCAATCACTGGTTGAGGCAGGTCACCACTGCAGTCATTGACTGAGTGGTATTATCCATTAGTGGAGATGGCACCCGGTGCTGATAAGATCAGCAGTGTCCAGAGATCACAGAGATGAGTAATGCTTATTTTATGTTTTTACACTAAAATATAGTCACGAGTGGCCCTGCAGCCTGCAGGTCTGGTCGCCGGCACACCCGTGTCCCCTCAGTTCCCACTGCTCACGGAAAGAGTGGCGCCAAAGTCCGCATGTCGGGCCGCGGGCGCACTTGCTTCCCCGGGAGCCAGTACTCACCCATGATAACGCTGCCGATCGAGTTGATGATAGCCTCGGATGGCTATCATCAACTCGTTCGGCAGCGTTATCATTGCTGTTTTGGCAGCCCATTGTCGGCAGCGTTATCATTGCTGTTTTGGCAGCCCATTGTGACTGCTTTTTTGTTCCCCTGATGAACCCTGATATATTCGGCAGGGAGAAACGCGTCGGGAAGGATGGAGAAATATGTGATTCAGATTAAGGTCGTATATAATTATTGTAATTTATAAGTGTTTACCATCTCATTATAATCCTTAGATCTGAAGGTTTTTCGTGGGTTATTTGTGTATAGGATAATAGAGGACATTTTTTGAGCACCTGTTATATTTGCGCACCGTATTGGTATACAAGTCTTATCGATACTAGAGTCCATTAGTGGTTATTTAGGGATTAAATAGGGTGAGCCTTCTCAGGTGAGGCCGACCCTTTCGGGACGACTACTCTGCCTGATAGTGGTTAGGGCAGGGCTAGATAATAGGGTGCACAGGAGTTGCAATTATTGTCCTTGTACCACTTACCATCAGCTATGATTGCTGCTGTAGTGATTTTATGTGTATATGTATCTTTTTAAACGAATCTATTAAAGGTTAAATTTTAGATTTTGAGTTTAGTTTTGCTGTGATTTCTCTAGTTGTCCAAACTCTGGTTATTTCTATCTTGCATGAACAGTGATATTCCACCTATTATTATCATGCTTTGCATAGTTCAGCAGTACATGAGAATAAAGGAGTTTATTTTTTCCATTTCAGTCTTTTTTAATCTAAGGACAAATGACTTTTCCTCATGGGTTTGTTTTTGCTTCCTCTGCATTGTAGGATGATACATTAAACAAGATGGAATATGGCTTTTTTCATTTTGATTTGTCACTATGTTATTCCAATAAATAAAAAAAAAATCTTATTCATACCAGAAAGCTTTTGTGTGTTATGTGCATGTTCATGTTATAGACTTGTAGAAAAAAAAATATGAAGCTAATCTGATCAATGTCTTTGAAGAGATAAGCTCCAGACTAGACCTGGGTACGGCAGTGGATTTTGTCTATCTGGGCTTCTTTATGTATTAAATGGGTTTACAATTGGCTCTGTGATAGGACACAGAGGGTTGTTGTAAATGGAACATACTCTGCTTGGTTCACAGTTACTAGTACAGTGGGTACAGATAGTATTCAGACCCCTTTCAATGTTTCACTCTTTCTTTCATTGCAATCATTTGCTAAGATAAAAAAAACTAAATTTTTGGGCTCATTTATGTACACTCTGCACCCCCCATGTTAAAAAGGAAAAAACAGAAATGTAGATATCTTTGCAAATTTCTTAAAGAAAAACTGAAATTTCACATGGTCTTAAGTATTTATACCCTTTGCTCAGTATTGAGTAGAAGCATCCTTTTGAGCAAGTACAGCCATGAGTCTTCTTGGAATGATGCCACAAGTTTTTCACACCTGGATTTGGAGAACTTTGGTGGAAAGCCATTTTCAAGTCTCTCCAGAGATACTCAATTGGATTTAGGTCAGGGCTCTGGCTGGGCCAGTCAAGAATGGTCACAGAGTTGTTCTGAAGCCACTGTTTTCTTATTTTAGCTGTGTGCTTAGGGTCATTGTCTTGTTGGAAGATGAACATTTGGCCCAGTCTGAGGTCCAGAGAACTTTGGAAGAGGTTTTCATCCAGGATATCTCTGTACTTGGCCACATTCAGCTTTCCTTCAATTGCAACCAATCGTCCTGTCCCTGCAGCTGAAAAACACCCCCATAGCATGATACTGCCACCACCATGTTTCACTGTTGGGATTGTATTGGGCAGGTGATGAGCAGTGCCTGGTTTTCTCCCCAAATACCACTTACAATTAACAACAAAAAGGTCAATCTTCGTCTCAAACCAGAGAATCTTATTTCTCATAGTCTGGGAGTTCTTCCTGTGTTTTTTTGCAAACTGTATGTGGGCTTTCAAATGTTTTGCACTGAGGAGAGGCTTCCGTCGGTACACTCTGCCATAAAGCCCCGACTGGTGGAGCGCTGCAGAGATAGATGACTTTGTGGAATTTTCTCCCATCTCCCTAGGCATCTCTGGAGCTCAGCCACAGTGATCTTGGGCTTCTTTATCTCTCTCACCAAGGCTCTTCTCTCACGATTGCTTAGTTTGGCTGGATGGCCAGGTCGAGGAAGAGTTGTGGTCATCCCAAACTTCTTCCATTTTAGGATTATGGAGGCCACTGTGCTCTTAGGAACCTTGAGTGCTGTAGAAATTCTTTGGTAAGCTTGGCCAGATCGGTGCCTTGCCACAATTCTGTCTCTGAGCTCCTTGTGCAGTTCCTTAGACCTCATGATTCTCATATCCTCTGACATGCACTGTGAGCTGTGAGGTCTTATATAGACAGGTGTGTGCCTTTCCTAATCATGTTCAATCTTTTTAGTTAAACACAGTTGGACTCCAGTGACGGAGTAGAACCATCTCAAGGAGCATGAGAAGGAAATGGACAACATGTGAGTTAAATATGAGTGTCACAGCAAAGGGTCTGAATACTTATGACCATGTGATAATTCATTTTTTCTTGTTGAATTAATTTGCAAAAATATCGACATTTCTATTATTTTCCTTGCAAGATGGGGGAGGGGCAGAGTGTCCATTAATGAGCAAAAAAATGAACTTTTTGGATCTTACAAAATGGCAACAATGAAAGAAAGAGTGAAAAATTTAAAGGAGTCTGAATACTTTCCGTACCCACTTTAGGTTACCACAAGAGACAGCATTGGAGGGGTAACACTTATTAGTGGTGTACAACAAGAATTAGTATTAGAGGGGTCACAGCTATTAGTTGGGTACCACATGGGTCAGTATTGGGTCCTCTTCCTTTCATTCTATTTATTATTGACCTTGTAGATTGCTTTTAGAGCTGAATTGAAATATTTGCAGGCAGTGTCAGACTGGGGTGTCTGGATCTGAACAGTGGAGTTGTTCTTTGGGGCCAGCAATGGAGTTTATTTTTAGGGCCCAGCACTGAAGTTGTTGGTTGGGTCCCAGCAGTGGAGTTGTTCTAGCAGTCAAACAATGGGGTCCACCAATGGAGATGATTTTAAGGGAACATTTAACAGCTGCTGCTTTCTACTTCACTTTCTCTTTCCCTGAAAAGCAGCCACAGGCCTGCCATGCTCATTGGTCTGCCATGCTCAAGGGCCCATCAAAGGATTCTTCTTTTAACTGTGGACCAGTCCGAGCCTTTTAGTAGATGATATGAAGTTGTGCAAGGTAATCAACACCTGGAAAGATCATAAAATATTACAGGGAAATTTAGGAAAGCTGTAAGTCTTGGACTGAGAAATGGCAAATGAAGTTTAACATGTAAAGGTCATGCACTTGGCCCGAGGAAACAAAAAGTACAATTATTTAATAAATAGTATGATACTGGGTAACATTATGGCTGAAAAAGACTTGGGGATTTTAGGAGGAAGTATAGTTTCATAGTTTGTAAGGCTAAAAAAAAGACAAGTCGTCCATCTAGTTCAGCCTGTTGTGCTAAGGTGTTGATCCAGAGGAAGGCAAAAACCCCCAATGAGGTAGAAGCCAATTGTCCTCATTTTAGGGAAAAATTCCTTCCTGACTCCAATCTGGCAATCAGAAAAATCCCTGGATCAAATGACCCCTCTCCTGAATCCTAGTCACTATAACTTGTTATATTATTACGCTCCAGAAATGCATCCAAACCCTTTTTGAACTCGTTATTGAATTCACCATGACCAGTCCCTCTGGCAGAGAATTCCATAGTCTCACTGCTCTTACAGTAAATAATCCCTTTCTATGTTTATGTAGAAACTTTCGTTCCTCAAGACGTAAAGGATGCCCCCTTGTTCTAGATACAGCCCTGTGTATAAATAAATCTTGGGAGAGATCTCTATATTGACCTTTGATGTATTTAAACATATTTATTATGTCCCCCCGAAGCCTTCTTTTCTCTAAACTAAATAACCCTAATCTTGCCAATCTTTCTGTGTACTGTAGTCCACCCAGTCCTTTTATTATTTTTGTTGCCCGCCTTTGTACCTGTTCAAGCTCTACAATGTCTTTCCTGTGCACTGGTGCCCAAAACTGTACACAATATTCCATGTGTGGTCTAACCAGTGACTTGTATAATGGGAGAATAATGTTCTCATCATGTGCATCTATGCCCCTTTTAATGCACCCCATGATCCTATTTGCTTTGGCTGCTGCTGCCTGACACTGGCTGCTACAATTAAGTTTACTGTCCACAGGATTCCCAAGTCCTTCTCCATGTCACTTTTACCCAGTGTTTTTCCATTTAACATGTAATCATGTAATGGATTTCTCTTCCCCATATGCATAACCTTGCATTTATCAGTGTTAAACCTCATCTGCCATTTCCCTGCCCAGGCCTCCAACTTATCCAGATCCCTTTGTAATAACATATTATCCTCTATTGTGTTGATTACTTTACAGAGCTTAGTATCGTCTGCAAAGATCGATATTCTACTGTGTATTCCCTGTGTAAGATCATTAATGAAAATGTTAAAGAGGATAGGGCCCAATACTGACCCTTGTGGTACCCCACTAGTAACAGCGATCCAGTCTGAGTATGTACCGTTAATTACTACCCTTTGTTTTCTAATCAGTGAGCCAGTTACTTACCCACTTGCACACATTTTCCCCCAGTCCAAGCATTCTCATTTGATTTACCAACCTTTTTATGTGGCACCGTATCAAATGCTTTAGAAAAATCTAGATATATGACATCCAGTGCCTCAGCCCGATCCAGTCGAAGTAGTTTTAAATTTAGCAACCAATACCAGTCAGCTGCTGCAAAGGCAACCACAATCATGGATTGTATTGAAAGATGCATAAATACTCAAGACAGGAGCATAATGGAATACTGTATTCATTTTGGACACCAATGTGTAAGAAGGGCACACCTGAGCTACAGCGGGTGCAGAGAAGGGCAACCAAGTTTGTTAAGAGAGTGGGTGAATTGCAGTACAAGATAGACTATCAAATATGGGATTAGTCAGTTTAGAAAAAAAGATAGTTTACAATTTAAATAAAGTCTACAAATATGTGAAAGGACAGTACAGAGATATCTTGTGTGATCATTTTACACCTAGGTCAATATCAATCACAAGGGGGCATCATGAATGTGTATAGCAAAGAAGGTTTCATCATTATCATAGATGAGGATTCTTTATTGTAAGAGCAGTGAGACTATGGATACCGGGGGCCACAAGAGGTTGTGATGGGGATTTATTGAACAAGCTTAAAAAGGCTTTAGATAGGTGTCTTGAAAAATATAATATTACAGGTTATGGAAACTTGATTCTGTGTATGGGGCTTTGATCCAGGGATTATTCTGATTGCTTTATTTAAAGTTGGAGACGAATTTTACCTGTTGTATGGAGCAATTGACATCCACATCAAAGAGGTTTTTGCCTGATCGGTATCAACACTGTAGGGTTATTGGTTGGACTCACCTGATCTATTTTTGCTCAAACCTTATCTACTAGGTTACTATGAAGTTTGAAGAAATTAAATACTATGAGAAAAAGACTGGAAATTAACTTAAACCGGACCTTGCGTGACTGAATAGTGTGTTACTAACGGTAATCTCTGAGACTGTGGTCCCTGCTCTATTCAGGCTATTGACCAGGTCCTCCCATGTAGTTCTAGGTTGATTCCTCACCTTTCTCAGAATCATCCTTACCCCAGGACAGGCTCGGATTGGTCCGCCGAAGAGTCGGTGGATCCCCCGGTGGGCCCCCAGCTCCTTTGGGCCCCGGAGGTAGTGCTTCCGCTCCCCGGGGCCCGGCCGCTGCATCCTGTCTAATATCCTCGATTCCCGGGATTCCCTGGACTGCGCGGTGTCAGCAGAGCAGAGCGTTGCCGGCGCTCCGCTATTTACCCTGGTAGGCCTAAGGTGCTAGGCCTTAAGCCTACCAGGCGCCGGCCTCTAGTGGTGATGTAGGCGGCGCGATGACGTCACAGCATCGCGCCGCCTATGCCGGGCTCCACTAGAACTCGACGGGGAGCTCGTCAGGAGCGGGAGAAAGGTGAGTTGTTGTGGTTTTTTATTTATTTATTTATTTTTTATATATCTCTAAGAAAGGGGGCCCTGGCTACCTGGCTAACTTATAAAGGGGGCTCTGAATACCTGTCAACCATCTAAAGGGGACCTTGGCTACCTGCTTACCATCTAAAGGGGGGCCTGACTACCTGCCTACCATCTAAAGGGAGGCTCTGACTACCTCCAGCCTATCTAAAGGCGGGCCCTGAATACCTACAGCCTACGCAACTGGGGCCCACCAACACCTACCTACAGCCTAACTAACTGAGACTCACCAACACCTACCTACAGCATACCTGACTGGGGCCCGCCAACCTAACCAGGGCCTACTTATCTACCTGGGAGATATTTACCTATCCACCCGAGGCCTACTTGTCTACCTTACTTGGGCCTACCAACCAACCTACCTGGGGCCAGCCTGCCAACTTATCCAGTGGAGGTCTACCTACTTAAATAGTGCCTATCTAGCTACCTGGGGTCTTGCATACCTACCTGGTAAAATAATTGAGAAGGGAACAGCCCATAGCTGTAGTATTATCTTCAGAAGGTTAGTCCTCTTCCCACCCTCTTCTAAGCTATGGCTTGTATCCGCTCTGCTACCCCTGGGAAGTTTGTACAGAGGTGGGAATAGGTAAAGAGGTGCTGGAAAAGTGAGGATTCTAAGATATTGTTGTGTAAATTCTGCAGGGATGAGTGGTGGCCGGGACAAGTCATCATGGCGGTGTGGAATGGATGGAGAAGAAAAGGGAAAAAGAACGACTCATGAGAGAAGAGAACGACTCATCAGGGAACACGTCTCCGGTGTGAGTCCCTGACATCAGGGGTTATTTTACTTTTATATCAGATCAGTGCTGTTTTCACTGTAATGTGATGTGACCTGAGCTGGTGTCGGACCACTATGTGGTCTCCATGTGGCGGTTTTGTGGGTTATATCGGCGCGGGTATAGTGGCAGCGTACACTTGTTCCTGATTGTAAAAGTGAGGAAACACTTGACCCTGTGATAGGAGTTTCATGTTTACTTTCTTGCTGGTGTTTATTTTAGAAGTTGGTAAGGTGTGTAACCAAGGGAAACGTGGAAGGGGATATTGTATGTCTGCTGGTGGTGGGGGATATGGATTGAGCTACTTAGCCTTGTGTCTATGATATGTTAGACTGTGACAAATGGTTGAGACAAACAGATATGTGACTCACTTGGTATTAATGCGTACTACAAAATACAGTTCTGTTTTGCAAACTTTATTATGTGGTAAAATGGGCACATTTATGTAATATTTTCAAATACAGCAGCTGTAGGGTGGGCCTCCAAGATCAACTCTCCTGTGGGCTCCAGGGCCACCAGTCCGATACTGCCCCAGAAGGTGAGATCTTGCAAAGAACTACTATCACTAAAAGCCAGATTTCTCCAGAGAGGACCAATCCATTGAAGATTTATGGGTTATGGATTTAATGGGTTATGGATTTAATTTATGGGTTATGGATTCAAGGTGCAGAAGGAGAGGAGGGAATGGGAACATAAGCAAACACACAAATATCAAACTTTGCAATATGGGCTCAATATCCATACTAGTCTATCTTCATGTCACCCTATGTGTGAACTGGTCTGTCTACGAAGGCCACATATTACATCTGACAACAACCAGTTAACAGCAAGAGCTAATGTCCCTCTTGTGACACCTCAATGGTTTGTTTATTGACCTCTTGTGAATAGCTTACCTTTCTTTGCTTATACAAAATTCTGTTATTTTTTAAGTTTTTATAATTCTTTGAAGACCTCTGTCTAGTGTGTATAAACATCTGTTAAGACTCCTTTTCTTGCATAATGTGTGACAAAGAGAATTAATACTCTTGAATAGAGATGAGCGATATTATCGACAAAAGTTGAAATCGGCACGGTTTTTAGGCTTATCAGAAATTTCCGATCACGCGATAGTTTAGGTGACAATCTTACAGATAATCTATTACGATCGCACCATTTTCAGCGTTTCCTGTAATTTTTGTTGCCAGCCAATCAGCTCCTTGGATAGAAGGGGGTGAGGAGGATGTACAACGTCACCACTTTGCGGTGTATGGATCTCATTGGCTGCAAAAATCAAGTGACCTTGTTTTATCTATGCAACTGCATTTCCTGTTCAGCTCATTTTCTGTCTATGACACTTCACAGCAGTACGTGTCTGCGTTTAAACCAATAGCTGTTCTAACAGCTCAGAGAGATAGTCTCTTCTAATACAAGAAACCATCCACCTACCTACAGCTTAGGATAGAGTTAGATTAGAGAGTTTAACTTCTTATTTAGTTAGAGAAAGTTTTAAAGATATCTACTTGTGTGTTCAGCCGCGGGAGTGCGGGAGGGGGGGGGGGGGGGGGCAGCAGGAGGAGAAGCTGTGGAAAGAAAGGGAGCTATTGTGCAGCTCAGTGTGTTCTGTGACCTTCAATAGAAAAAGCATTGTTTTTTAAACACATTTTGGCCAACGACCTCTGATAGGAGGTGAAATTGTCCCTGTTTTTTCAGTTCTATTGCAATCACTGCGTGTCAGTGTCAAGTTGGAAATTTAAGGAAAAAACATCAAAAGTCTGTTTCATCATTATATTCTTATTAAGCTCATCAGATAGTTTGTTTAAACTCCTTTTACTGGCGATACATCATATCGAAAGATTCCAGATATCTCTCACCCAGCTTTCCTGAGACAGATGCGTTTGCTGTTTGAAGCAAGAAAGTAAGGCCTTCCTCTTCCACCAGATGATACAGAGCGCTTCGGAATGTATCATTCAGCTAAGGCTTCATAGTACTGCAAATTTTACTTGTCTCTTAGACGACCACCAATTTAACCAATCATGTTAGTTATAAAATAAGTCATGTGATTGAAAAGTTCTATTGGAATGTAATTTATGTGATTAACTTCAGATTACATGCGATCGGAAGGGTTGTCGGTTGTGTTTTCAAGCTCTGGCTGCTGGCAGCAATATTAATATAATTCGGAGGAGGTATTTAATGTGGATAAGGAGTGGATTAAAAGACTAGATTCACACCTGTTATTAAACAATTATCACAGTTGGGTGCCGTGCTCTCATAACGTCCGAGGACTATCGGAGGGGGCTGACGCGCTTACCATCGTACTGCACGGTCATGGTAGAGTGCCCGAATAACTTGGGGCTGATTCAACCTCACAGAAATAGGTAAGTTAGCAGAACTTTTAGTCCTGTGATCTTATCTATTTTTTCTGTATTCTAGTGACAAGTCTTTTGGTGGTTGTTCGCCTCCATTAGGAGAACTGTGTAAGCGTTCAGGTGTGGCCTCTAGCGTGGGCTACGGTACACAGTGTGCGTATTTATATGTGTTATACCTTTAAACACTACCAATTAATGCTCTGATTGTTTGCTCTGTTAAGTATACGTGACTGGGTAGTGTATTTTCTTTTTAGTTATTCATATTTAGTGTAGGTCAGGAGCTGGGCCTCCTGATGGAAAACAAATTGAGATATCAGAGTAAGCAACCCGGTTGTAGGAAACCGAAAGCTGTCATACAGTTGTTAAAGATATAGTTATGTTATAGACAGAAGATATGAATTCTGATAAGCGACCAGGGGTTCAGGTTGAAGGTAACGAAGCCTGTTCATTACAGTTATATACATCATATAGTTAGACAGATGATCTTTGAATTCTTAAGAAAAACTGGCAATTTGCAATAGACTGTTATTAGTTTATATAGTTATAAAACAGACGATTCTGGAGAAAACTGGTTAAAGCGTAACAAAAGCTGCTATAGTTATAGACAGAAGATCTGGAGAAAATGGTTAAAGAGTAGGCATATAGCCATGTTATATAGAAGAAGATCTTGATTTCTGATAAGTGCTTATTGACAGATGATGCACATTTTTTTTTTGTTTTTGTTTTTGAGAATATTTTAGATTACCTGCTGATAATGAGCAGAACACATTGATTGGAGTTACGTATGTATGGGGCTTAACCTCAACATATACGTGTGTTAATTTGTTCTGTTTAAGTTAGGTAAGAAAAAACTGCATTCAGGTTAATTTTATATTCAAGTACATCACTTGTTATCTTTCACCACTGAAATTCTGGAAGAGTGTATATACCTTGGCTTTCGATTTCAATGCATTTGTTAAGGGGTGGTCGCACTTTCAATTATCCCCTCGGCTGGGGGCATATTGAGGAAATTATTGCGATCAGTCAAAAAGATGCAGTCGTGGTAGTTTTGATCGAAGTGAGGAAAGATAGTAAAAAAGTATATATCCAGACTTTGAGAAAAAAAAGAAAATTACGCTCTGTGTAAAATGAGTATAAATCATGAAGATAAAGCTAGCTTCGTTGAGACAATCACTGAAAAAGAACATAATGATTTTTAGCAGTGTATAGTACAATTGAAAAACGAATGTATAAAATAATAAGAAGGATTTGAGGAATGCATATGTATAAAGGTGAGCGGCCGCCATTCCAAGATGGCGATTTTCTGAGTTGGTGGAAAGGGGGGACGACGTAATCAAATTCCATTAACACTGGAATGTTGCGTAGATTGTGGGGAAGGTGGATTGGACAAGTACAACATGATTTACCACTTTGTAGTTTACCTACAGCTCTGGCCCCTCCGTTATTCTTCCTCAGCTCCGTCGCCATAACGCCCATTATTTTCTGTAGCCATTTTTATGATGTTCCAAAACATCCATCTGTATCCAGAAAGGCAACACAAAACCCCCTCCTTTGATTTTTGTGGCCATCGTGCAGTCATAAGAATCAAAGGAAACCCACGAAGTTCCGGGTTGAAGTTAAACAGTGGCCATCTTGATACACCCAACATTCCGACTCTTATCTCTTCTCCAGGCACTTCACTTGTTACTACTAATGTAAACATTGATATGCAACGGTCAAGTGATAACGTTCTTACCAGCACACCTGCAACACCGCAACCACTATA
Source organism: Phyllomedusa bahiana (assembly GCA_025379985.1). Classification (NCBI taxonomy): domain Eukaryota; kingdom Metazoa; phylum Chordata; class Amphibia; order Anura; family Hylidae; genus Phyllomedusa; species Phyllomedusa bahiana. Next base: position 29,009 of record JAODAL010037420.1, read on the forward strand.
CCCTGTGCTCACAGCTTCTAAGACACCCTAGATGGAGAGGAAGACGGGGAGGAGGACAAGTTGCCATTAGCTACAGGATGTCAGGACTCACATCTGCAACCCACCAAAGTAAAGGGACTCCAGGTAATTTTTCCAATTGCTACAGCATTCACACTGCTGTGCTCTAGGGAGAGGGGACAAATTATCAGAAACAACCATTGGACTTCCCTAGGGATATGCCCACAGGTCCTATCATCAAACTCACGACAACACATCACAGTTGGACAAACTACTTGTAACCCTAAGGTGAATATCTGACCCTAAAAGTGAACAAATACCTGACGTGCTGTCGGTCATTACCTCAATTTGGACACAAACACCACTCTTATCTTCATTATGGGGATACTGTATTTCAGGGACTTACGGAGTTGTCATCCTGCAAATGGCAATCTCCAGCATCGTTTGCGGTGGGCCTAGAGGCAACAAAATTGTTTCTTCAATACGGTGGTAGAGTGATACAGAAGCCTTGTGTTGATCAGTTCCTCGTTCTGGTGGCGTTGCCCTTTCCTGTGTTCACTGTTACTCGTAATTCTCGAGCAGGAAGTTTAAACTGTGATTTCATATCCATGCTATATGGAACCACTATATAATAACGTATCCATAACAATTTGTGTTTCAGCTGCTGGAAACAAAACTTACATAATGTACTTCAAGTGGCCCAAGCCGAGCAAGTTATCCAATCCCTTCCATACCGATCATTTCTTCTCGGCATCTTGCTTTCCCACAACGACATGTGTTACAGGCCATAACTCACCGCATTACTTGGCACAAGGCCAATTCTCCAGTACATGTAATACGGATAGTGGGTACTTACAAATGCTATGGCCAAAATGTCTGAAGACTACATGGCTCTCACTTACTCAACCACTAACTCTCCCTAGGACATACTTCACCCTTACTCAGGAGTTAACCTTAGTTCCGTTGCAAACTAACACCACATTCCCTCCACCACCAGAACCAGACCATCATGGACTTTCCCTACCTTTTGGCAGCACCACACCCATCATCTCCTCCTCAGCAATGGATTCCTTTCTCTGCAGGTTCTACCTTCTCATCCATTCAGCGCCAGCTTCAATACCCCAGGATCAACCAATGTACATGCCCTTTTTCACGGAACAAGTCAATAATCTACTGTTCCCAAAATACCAAGACCTGGCATTTTACCGTGCGCATCAGCCAGATACAGAAAGAATATTCGCCTCTTGGAAAGATCTATACCATGTTGCCGCATCAAGGCTGGGGATATACTTTTGGGCCTATCATTAAATCAGACTTACAAGAAAGACACTGTTGTGGGACATCAGATTACTCATCTGGGGGAAGAGTTCTCCGTCCGTCTACATTCTTGGGCCCAAAGAACAATTGGCGAATCTCAGTGAATATCTTCAATTCTACCGTCAGGGTCTACTGAATCCGTGGAGAATTTTTATCACGGATGTCTGCCTTATTCCGGGGGACCATGGATTTGACATGAACACTAAAGATCACAAATCTCTCTTTTAAATGTCTTTAGTTATAGGTTCTACCTTTAAAACCACTTGGTCTTTGAACTTTCAAAACTGAATATGCTGGTTAAACCGGACGTCAAGTTCTCACCATTGCTAAGGCACAGGACTGAATTTCATACCAACAATTAAAGAAAGGTTTTTGTTTCTAAAGTGACCCAACATCAAGAGCTCCCACAAGGCTCTATAGCTCAAGCCAGACAACCATACTCTACATCAAACCAATGCAAGTTTTCCCTGGTTTTCATCCTACGACTCCAATCAAGAGAATGGTTCGCGACCTTTCCAGAAAACACACAACTCTGGCAGACAAGGCACGTACTCAGAATACTTGTTTTTTACTGCAACCGGATCCGGACTATTATCATGACGGCAGTGCCGCCGCTAAACTCGTGAACAAAAGGAATATTGCTTCCAATGGACAAGCAATACCATAATACCTCAAGCATTATAATCAATTTCCAACCTCAGTATCAAGTTTTTGAATCTAAACCGTAAGATTCAACCAACAAACACAAACAGACTCAAGTCGTACAATAATAATCATTCATTGGGGACGCAAGTTACCGAATCTTAACCCAATAGTCAGTGCAAAACATGCATATCCTCAAGATGAATCTTATCCGTCTTATCAACTCAAGGACTCCTCCTTTCGTCCTCATCCATAGAAATTTCGGCAACCTCATGTTTTTACCGTTTTACTCAAGGCTTCAGAGAAAACATCACTGTCATTCTAACCCGTGTTGACCGTATCCTTCAATTTTTAATGCCACCAACTTCATACCTTGTTAGGATACAAGTGCAGCCAGTTCGGTTCTGAAAAACTTCTGGAACATTCCACCGGACGTCATACTTTCTCATGATAACAATTCATGCATTGAAGTGGATGGACGACAACACAGACTTCCGTCAACCTACCATGTGCCAATTGGACATCATGGATCCTGTCTAGGACTACTTATCTATCCAACTTACCTAATTAATTCTGCATGAAGATGATGCTTCTGGAAAACGATATGAATGCTACTATCGATATTATTCTTCTGGAAATGTATTTGTGACTACAATTACTCCAATTTCACACGAAGCTCTACAAAGCTGTGCCTGCGCTTCAACAATCACATATTTTATCCCATCAAGCAATACCTCCTGAACTTTTGACACAAGTACCCTCCTGAAGTTGGTCTAAATGTCCTGATGAATTGTCGGCATCCTTCCAGTCTCACCTGTAATGTCTTCTTGATAGAGGGTGCTACCCCGCCTCGCTCCACCCACAATATGCCTCGATATCCCTTTAAGCATGATCAAGAACAATCTCTGGAGTCACAATCAGGAACCATTCTGGTAACGAGGTGCTCATCAACTGCATTTCTCCTGCAAATACACACTGTTCACAAGAATAAATTTATCCTGGTGAACTCCTGAAATACCATTTGTTTCATGACTCTGGTGCTGTCATTGCTGGTCACGATTATAGACCCTGTGGTCACCAAAGCTCATGTTCTCATCAAGCCATGTACCTTCTTCAGCTGAAAACTTTCAAAATCATATGGTTATTGCATTCTTCTTCTGTTGTTTCCCAATACACAAGGACTATCAATTTCCTTCGCTTTCACTTATCCTGGTAACTTCAGCCCACCTGGAGAGGCTGCTTCACAGAACTCACCTACCAGTTTTGACTCAAGCCTGCAGGAAAGGTATGAGATTCTCTTGTGTGCACCTGATTTTCCAATTTGTAATCAAGCTCTTTGAGTCACTTCTTCAACATTTAGCATCAATTCAACTGCAAAGTCTCCACGTACATGCCCATTTGAGTTTAAGAAATTGTAAATTTTTTGGACATTTTCTATCACAGGGTACCAAAAAACACCTTACCGGGTGGAATTCCCCCCCCCCCCCCCCCCCCCGGGAAAAAAGCTGTTTTTTGATTTCTCTTTCTTTTTTCGAAAAAAATTTTAAAAAAACTACAAGGATTTCAAGGTCCGTCCTTTCTGTCGTAAAATGGATTTCCAAATCCCTCCAGTTTATGAATTTTTATTGAATATTATTTTTTTTTCAAGGACATTATTTAACCAAATGAACTTCATTGGGGCCAAAAAGTGTTTTCAAAGCCTGAAAAAACTTATCCTACAACCTCAGCTCTGGGAATTTGGGGACTACCCAATTTTAAACTTTTTCCTTTTTGAAGCTAGGCAAAGCTTCAAAAGTCCTGACACAAAAAAACATGGAGAGCGTATGGACCTTTTGGGATTTTATTCTTGAAAGTTAGCCCTTGTTGCACGGACTGCCCCTACTTGCCTCAGAGCTATCATTGCTGCAAAAGATCTTCTTGAAAAACTAAAGACATTCTTTTTAGGCCACTCGGTCAATGTTTGGCTCTATGATCTACAAGGGATCCTGAACAGTCCCCAGCAACCCTCATCTCTTAAACAGTGCATCTCCTTTAAAACATTGCCCCTTTACTGATGCCTGAAATGTCATTTTAAAGAGATGTACTACTCTAACCCAGCCCTCGCTTTTTTCCTCGGGGGGGAAAAATGAGTGAGATAGTTCCCAAAGATGAAGACCGACGCAGGGATAAACCTCTTCTGACTGTCTTGAACAAGCGGAGGTTTAAACCTCCCATCTTCCTAGTGTCTCTACATTAAAGTTGGGGAGTCGGGACTATGTCGCTTCACGATGGATCCAAGATATGCAGATGATAAAGGACGTTTAAATAAGGATTTGCTGTGGTTCCCTTGCAAAAAAAACCATAAAATCTGCATTTTACCTTCGGAATCCCAAAGCCCAAAAAGGTAAATTTGGGGCTGTACAGAAGCTTTAAGCCGCCAAGAGAAACCATGAAATATCATGATCAGCCTCAGGTTCGGAGCAGCTATATTTTGGGCCCTGAAGTGGGCCCTGGAGGTTTCCAGAAGCTAGGGGAAACCCCCATCAAGAATAAAAAAGCATTAGACTCGGATGCATGTTTCCCCAAATTTTCCAGCCAATCTTTTTTAAAAAATTTAAATATAAATAAAATGGAATAAACACCTAAAACAAATTTCAAACCATTCTTTCCCAAATTCAAAAAATAATTTTATTTCTTCAACAAAAAAAAAAACATTTTAAAAAATAATTTTAAAAAAGTGTAAAAAAAAATGGGGGGGGGGGGGGGGGGGGGGGGGGGGGGGGGGGGGGGGTGAAAAGAAGAAAAAAGGGAAAGAAGAAATTTGAGAAGAAAAAAGAAGGAAAAAGAAGGTGAAAAATAAAAAGAAGGAAAGAATAGGGGAAAACAAGAGGGAAAAAAACCAAAGGAAAAGATGCTTTAAACCCAGGTGTTAACCCTGTTGAGCAATCTCAAACAACCTGAACAACCCGAAGGAAAGGGAAAATGGGGAGGAATTTGGGGAGCAGAGTCACCAGGATGGATTTGAGGAAAGCAATAGACCTTGTTTCCCAAGGGCATCATATCGCTGTAGTACAATGGGCTTATATACCCCAGATGAATACCAGATGATTTCTTAATCAAAAGTATACCTAGCCCCCAGATCTTATTTCCCATGGCAAGTGCATGGTAGAAGTTTTGACCCGGGAGGACGGGTTGCCAACCCCAAGGAAGTATTTGGCTAAGTACTTATCCTTTCCCCGCGGATCCAAAGAACAATTGAATTCCCCAAGAGTGGAAAATAAAGTATGTTTAGTAGTGGAGGGTATGTTTCGGATGGACTAAGTCTCCCCATTTACCGAATCCTGTAAAGAAATATTGGATGGTTGATATGTAGATTTGGATCCTGGGTTTTAAATTTGACCAAGGACTCCCCTTCACTGGAAGAAACCAGGATTTGGAATTTGTAGGAGTGACCTCCCCCGGGCACATCCCTACCACCTGATTCAGCGAAAAGGGGAAAAAATAAACGCCCTATAAAGAACAAAATTCTGAAAGCTAGCAAAAAAATTTCTTCCCGGGCCCCGAAAAATTTACCCATTGCTTTTCTATTCTGTCAAAAAATACCCTAGGTAGCCTACTGGTCCATGCTCGGAGTAGTATTTCAGGCCCCAGTTTAAAGGAGGTTTCAACATGAGTTGAGTGAGGGAATGATAGCATTGTAAAAATATGTTATAAACTAGTAATGTTTTGAAACAAAATGCATGCCTAGGTTCCCCTCCTTCCAGATCCGACCTGATAAAAACCTACATCCTGGTGACTTTGTTTGGGTGCGGGAAACTGTCAGGATTCTTGGACCCCCGATTTGACCAACCAAGTATCCTGAGTCCCCCCCCAATAAAAACTTGAAGGAAAGCCCCCTGGGTGCTTGTTCACAGTGCAAGAAGTGATACGACCAATAAGTTCGTTTTTCCCTTATCCTTTCATATGTTGTCTAGTTGGATGTGTAAAAAAATGCAAGGGGAAAACCAAGGGGGTGCCTGATGAATTCAAAGCTAGGGATCAGGAAAAAGGGTTTGAACACTTACGTCCAGTTAAAAATCAAAAAAAGATAAAATGGGAAAAATTTTACATCTTTATTAAAAGAGGTTTAAATAATTACACTCGGAACCCTTAAAGGTATAGTGAACAATTAAGCGCCCCCCCATCATGACTCTCGAATCATGAGGGTTATGAGATTGTAAACAAACCCTTGATGCCTCTGCGGGGGCTGCTTGAGGTGGCACCTGGGGGGGATGTGGGCAATCAAAAAAGGTAACCTATTATTTTAAGCAATTTTTGTATGAACCCTTTTTTTTGTTGTCGGAAAAGCGGTCTTCCCCTAGCTCGCATTTTAAAATCTATAGAACAGTGTTTAGAGGTGGTCAATCTTCCTTTCCCTCAAAAGGGTTGTGTGGGGTTACGCCCCCTTGGGGCAAGCCCGACAGTGGTTCGTGGGTTCAAAAAACCCCTTTTCCCCCGCTGTCTAAGGAGAGTGCCTTTTCCCCTTTTGTTCAGTTTATGGAAGAGCATCAATATCATTCCGCTCTAGGGGGGGGATGTTTGAACGATTTTGTGTTTTTAGGGGGTCTGTCAAGTTGGAAAAAATTTTAATCCTTAAAGACCGCCCACGTCTTTAGCGGGGGGGCATTTAGGTCGTTGTCTGCAGCGACGTTTTAGACGTCGTGCGAATCGGGTTTGCGGCGCCGGGGGCCGCAATTGCGCTGGATCGGGGCTGTATAACGCCCCGAAACCAAAAGCATCTCCTGCAGGCATGGGAGCGGCGAAACCTCTGCAAAAAACCCATTTTCTTTAACCCCTTTGATTGTGGCGGTGCGTTACCGCCGCAATCCAAAGGGTCCCTGTCTGTCGGGTGATCGGAAAACCGGGCACCCCCACAGAGCCCAGGGGCGGCCTGCACGTCAAAATCTGGGGACCTGCGTGGCCCCAGAGTGTTGTGTATAAGCCGTGATTAGGAAACACTGTGTTTTCGTCCAATCATGCCTGTGTCAAAAAGACCGTTGCATGTTTAGCATATATGAATTTTTCTTATACTTTTGTAAGTGTAAAAAATAAAAAAAAATAAAAAAATGTAAAACAGTTCTCCCCCTTATGGGAGTAAAAAAAAAGTACAAAAAAAACCCCCCTAAAAAGTGTTAAAAAAAAGAATAAAAAATAAAAATAAAATAAAAAAAAATATTTAATTAAAAAAAAATTGTGTAAATTACACACACAAAAAAAATAACCCCTATTGGGATCCACACGACCCTAAAACCTGTAGAATTAAAATTTTCAAATTTTTTTAAGTGTGAAAGTGAATGGTGTAAAAAAAGAAAAAAAAATTTTTTTTAAAAAAAAAAAAAAAAGTACTGCAATTATTTTTAAAATGAACTTAAGTATTCCCCTAAAGACAACTTGTCTGAATAAAATGAGGGGTATCCCAAATTTGGGTCATTGAAAAAAAAAAAAGTTACAACTGTTTAAAGCAAGGGGGCAAAAAACGAAAAAAAAAAGTTTGGTCCCTTAACTACTTTTAGGCGTTCGGCTTTAAAGGGGTTAAGGAAAAAACATCAAAAGTTGTTTACATTTATATTTTATTAAGCTCAACAGATAGTTTGTTTAAACTGCTTTTTTTCTGCTATAATCCATTCGAACTCCCGATATCTCTCACCCAGCTTTCCTTGAGGAAATGCTTGCCTGTTAGAAGCAAGAAGTCAAGGCCTTCCCCCTTCCCCCAGTGTACAAAGCCTTCGGAAGTATCTTCAGCTAAAAGCTTCATACGTTTCATGCAAATTATAACTTGTTTTTAGGCACCAATTTAACCAAAAATGTAGTTATAAAATAGTCTTGGATTGAAAAGTTTATTGGAAAAGTTTTAAATTTTCTGTGATTAAACTTCAGATTACATGCCCGAAAAGAAGGTGTCGGTTTTGGGTTTTTCAAGCTTGGCTGTGGCCGCAATAATAATAATATAATTGGAGGAGGATTTTTTTGGTAAAAGGGGGTGGGTAAAAGTAGATTCCACACTGTTTTTAACCCTTCTCAATCGTGTTCCCAAAAACCGGCATAAAATTATCCCTTAAATTTTTAAATGTTTTTTTGAAGTCGTTTTGTCTGTTTGTGCAAAAAAGCTCAGTTGTCGCATATTGGGGCGACTTGTATGAACGAGATTTGCGCTGTTTTTGGTGTTTCTGGCCTCACCGGCTCGAATCCCCGTCGGAGCAGAAGGAGTGGGAATGGGGCGCGGGGTTTTGGGGTTTGGGGGGGCTGGCGGTTGTTTCTCCCCAGGCATGTTTCGATCAGGGTAGGCAGGTGCGCCCCATGGCAGCGCTCGCTAGTGACAGCAGACCTAGTTGATTCTGGTTAAATGATACGGCGGAGGCGAAGTTAAGAGAGATCGTAACATGGAGGAAAAATATAGAAAATCGCAAAAGAAATTGGCTCTCAGGCCGTGCGGCTGGAGTATGATTCCCAAAAAAAACGTTTTATAAGGGGTAAAAAATTTTCAGAAAAGAGCTCAAAACCCTTTTTTAATTAAAAAACAAAAAAAAAAAAAAAAAAAAAAAACATTTTAAAAAATCTAGAACGGTGCAAAATCAGGAAAATTTGGTCGTGGAAATTGCCGGGAATTTCAGTAATTCAAATTTTGTAATGGGGTTTCATGGTCGGGATAAACCACCAATAGAATAGGGCGACTGAGACCCCTTGAAACCTATGGAGAAGTTTGGCCAATCAAATTCAAGGCGGGACAGTTAAAAATCCCAGTAAAAAATGAGAAAAGAGCGGGATTGGTTTGAGCTAGCGGGGGCCCTTTTTCAAACTTGTCCAATCAAAATTTAGGAGCGAAAAGGGCCCTTTATAACTATGGAGAAATATTGACTAAACCCCCCTTTCCCAAAAGTGGGACGGCCCAAATTTTGTCCCCAGTTAAAAAAAGGCAAAAATGGAGCTAAAGGGTTTAAGCTAGCGGGGGGTTGGCTATCTGGGCCCCAACCCAATTTTAGCGTGAAGCTACTTTTTTTCCCCCTTTGTAATAGGCCAAGATCGGGGGAAGGGAAATCTCGGCTCTCAGCCCCGTGCCCGGAATTGGGTATGTTTAAAAAAAATCTTTTTTTTTTATTAGGGGTTGTAAAAATTTTTATCTTAAAAGAGTGAAACCTTCTATAAACATAAAAAATCAAACCCCTAAAGCGCTTTTGGGCGTCGAGCCCAACGCTTTTTTGGGAAAATTGGGAAATAGAAAATTTGCGGGGAAAAAAATTTTAATTAAAATTTTTTTAAGCTCAAATCATTGGTCGGCAAAAAAAACACAAAATCAGAATAAAAAACAAAAGGGACCCATTAAAAAAATTATGGGGGGAATTTTTGCCCATCAAATTCAAATGCGGGTAGTTCAAAATACAGTAAAAATGCGAAAAGAGGGTTTGGGTTTGGGAGCAAAGGGGGGGGGGTTTGGCTATCTCGGCCAATCAGGCGCAAGCTATTTTCCCCCCCAAATTTTTTTGTTATGGAGAGATGGGGGGGGGGAACCATGAAATTCGGCTCTCAGCGCCTTTGCGGCATGGAGTATAAATTAAAAAAATCGTTTTTATTAGGTGTTAAATATTTTTCTGAAAAAAAAGCTGAAAACCTTCTATAAACAAAATTTTAAACAGATCCCTAACAGCGCGTTTGTGCCGGGGAAAGGCGCTACATCAGGAAATTTTTATTTTTGGAATTGCCGGGAAATTTCAGTAATTTAATTCTTTAAGGGTTTCTCTTTGGTCGGGAAAAAAAAGCAATAAGATTTGGAGCGACAGTGTTCCCCTTTTTAAGTATGGAAAAAGTATGGACCCAATCAAAGAAAAAGGGGGCAGTTCACAATACAGTAAAAAGGCAAAAAAAGGTGATTGGGGTTTAGCCCCGGCGGCAAAATATGGAAACCCCAATCATAGTTTTGGTCTATTTCCAAAAAGGGAGAAAGAAGGGCGGGGATAGAAGGGCGCACTAAAAGTTTTTTGTTAAAGGGAAATATTCTTGTACTGTGGTTTTGGGTTTGGGGGGAAGGAGGGGTAAACCAGCTTAGCCAAACAGCGGCTGAGCTACCTTCCTCATAGAGATTTATGGGGAAAAGAAATGCAGAGTGGCCCTTTTTTTGTGATTGGAAAATTTTAAAAAAAGGGGGGTTATTTTTGGGCCAATGGGAGGGGGGGGAGCGACGTCTTATGGGTTTTCTAATTTCAAAAATTGGGAAAAAAACTGTTTATTTGGGGAAATAAAAAGATAAAACTCCCAAGGGTTTTCTGATGTGTATTTAAAATTTAACAAAAATTGGGGGTTTAAAGAAAAAAAAAAATTAATTCAATAAATTCTTTTTTTTTTCTTTATTTTCGTCAGGGCCAAAAGGGTCAATTGTATTGGTGTAACGAAAATAAAGAAAAAAAAATTTAATTTTATTTAAAAAATTTAAATTTTTTTTTTTTTTTGGTTTCCCCCCGTTATTGTTTTATTTTATATTTTAAAAAGGGGGACAACTTGGGAGTTTTTATCATTTTTTTTCTGCCATGTTTCAGTTTTTTTTCCGATTGCATTAGAAAAACCCCTAAAAGGGGTCGCTCGCTTCCCATTGGGCCAAAAAACCGCACTCTTTTTTAAATTAGCCCAAACACAAACAAGCTGCCCGCATTTCTTTTCCCCTTGAACTCTTGAGAAGGTAGCTCGCCGTGATTGGCTAAGCTGGAAGAGCCCCCCTTTCCCCCCCCCCAAAAGTACCCAAAAATTTCCCTTTGGGCAGTAATTAAAATTTTAGGGCGCCCTTCCATTTGCCCCTTCTTTCTCCATTCGAAATAGACGCCCCTATATATGATTGGTGGATTCATACCTGCCGCCTGGCTCAAACCCAAACAGCTCTTTTTTGCCTTTTTTACTGTATTTCGAATGTCCCCCTTTTCATTTTGATTGGTCCAACCCTTTTTCCCCCGCTTAAATGGGACACTGTGCTCCTTTTCGTTTGGCTATTTTTGCCGCCAATTTAGATGGCTTAAAGAAATTTTAATTACTGTATTTTCCCCGGGAAAATTTTTATATTGGCCAAAAACCCGATGTAGCGCCGGTCTCGGCGAAAAAGCTGTTGTTAGGGTTTGTTGATTTTGTTTATAGAAGGGTTTTAGTCTTTTTTAATAATATTTTTAAAATAATTAAAAAAAAATTTTTTTAATCATACTCCATGCCCAAAGGCGCTGAGAGCCGAGATTTCATTGGGCCCCCATCTCTCCAAAACTACTACAAAGAGACAAGGAGCTTGCGCTTGATTGGCCCAGGGTAGCCCAAACCCCGCTTGCTCAACCCAAACAGGTCTTTTCTGCCCTTTTTTTTCTGTATTTTGAAAATGTCCCGCCCTTTTTAAATTTTATTGGTTTAAAAACTCCCCCAACTATAATGGTTCACTGTGCTCCTTTTGATT